>JAOXJP010254222.1:0-21677 GCA_025762735.1 Platanus orientalis | reverse complement strand
CACGTCAACTGGGGCTATGTTGATTGGGTATTGAATCAAATGGGTTTTGGGTTGAAGTGGAGAAATTTGATGAAGATTTGCATTACATCTCTATTGTTCTCAGTTATGGGGAATGGTTCTCCCAAAGGCTTTTTCAAAGTCAGTCGGGGTCTTCGGCAAGGCGACCCGTTGTCTCCTTATCTTTTTATTATTGTGGCTGATCTTTTGGGAAGAATGGTGACCAAGGCAGATTGGGGGGAAGCTGGTCATGATTAGAAGCATGCTCGCAAGTGTATCTATCTATTTCTTATCGCTATTTTAGGCTCCTAAGCTGGTTGTTAATCTGTTGGAAAGAGTGATGCAGGATTTTCCGTGGAGCTCAAATAAGTAGAAGAGGAAGATTCACTGGGTTGGGTGAAAGAATATTTGCAAGCCAATTTTGCAGTGAAGTTTGGGCATTTGTTCTTTGGGGCTAGTCAACAAAGCATTGCTTAACAAATGGGTGTGGAAAGGAATGCTTCATGGCGGCGGCTCGTCGTTGTTAAGTATGGGGAGACATCATTTAAATGGACTAGTGGCACTTTGGAAGGGGCTAGAGGATGCGGGGTTTAGGCCAACATTTACAAAGGCGAAGAAGGCTTATTCCGTTTGTCAGGTTCAAAATCAACAATGGGGAGCAGGTTTGATTTTGGCATGATCCTTGGTGTGAGACAGTGCCTTTGGATAGTCTTTTTCCGTCTTGTTACTGTTTGGTAGAATGTAAGTGGGAGACGGTTAAAGACCGCATGATCAGAAATTAGCGTTTTGCTCCTGAAATATTCAACCTAAAAGGAATCTCAATGACTAGGAGATTGAGGAGATGAGTCGTTTATTGGACTTGTTGGATAGGTATTGTCTTTGGAAAGCAGATCAATAGGATAAGATGGTGTGGTGCTTGGAAGAAGAGAAGGGCTTCACTGTCAGATCGATGTGCGAGGTGCTTGGCCCAACTAGTTAGATCTCATTTCCGGGGGAGTGCGTATGGAATTCGCATGTGTAAACTAAAGTTTCCTTCCTGTTGTGGGAGTTGTGGTGGAACAAAATCCCAACTTTAAACAATTTAAGCAGGAGAGGTTTGATCCTTGCCAATTGGTGTTGCTTATGCAAGGGTGATGGGGAATCAACTGGCCACACTTTCTTGCATTGCCCTTGGTCAGCTCCATTTTGGGACTACTTTATTGGCAAATTTGGAGTTGTTTGGGTTCAGCTGTATTCGATCAGGGACTTGCTCTTATGCTGGCTGAAGCAAGCTATCAATACTGGGAGAAGCATTGGCAGGGAAATGTGGCTTTTGGTGCCAGTGGCGATATGCGCGGCTATTTGGGAGGAGCGCAACAAGAGAACCTTTGAAGGTGTTGCGAAGGAGCCTCACAACATTCTCGATTACATCCTTGCGAAGGTTTATGGGTGGCTCTTCCGAGTGCAGTCTAAAGAAGCTCCCCTATTCAGACTTTGGATCTTTGAATGGGATTCGTTCTTGTTGTAGGCTCTTGTTTGGTTTTATGACAGTTGTTGGTTGTCTTTGTGTTCTTGTTTTGAGCATTTCTCATGCTCTTCTAATTTCAAATTTATAAAAGACCGTACATGCTTCAAAAAAACATCAATATACACATAGGAGTCATTATAATAAACATCAATATACACATAAGAGTCATTATATATGCAAAACAGCCATCTATTTGATTTTTGGAAACTGATACCTTCATAACTTATGGCATCATGCTTGTTTGGAGCACTATGGGTTGGGAAATGATAAAAGCTACTACTTGATGAGGCAATACATCAATAGAGAGTTGGTAAATGATAAAGAAACATATTTGACATAAAAAGCAACTTTAAATAAAAAGGTAGGAAAGGTATAAACATATTTCAAATATATCTGACATAAAGAGAAACTTAAAAGTATAATTTTACAGTTTCAAACATATTATAGGAAAATATGAAATTTGAAACATGTTTGTAATTTGAAACATATTTGACATAAAAAGCAACTTAAAATAATTATAAACATATTTCAAATTTCACATAATTCGGAAGGTAGGAAAATAACTACCCAAATTTATATCATTATGCAAAATATTTGACATGTTATAGCCCATGGCCAGCTCTAAAGTTGAGTTTCCTTCAGTTTCCTTTCCTAAAAATATATATTTTAATTTTTTTATTAATAATTATAGTAAAACATGGAAGAAAATAGAGAAACATAGAATGTAAAGTGCCTTATGTTTTTCTCTTTTTGTAGAGGTTGGTGGCAGTTTCCTTCGGTTTCTTCAAAACTTAAACATTTTTATTAACAAAATGTACATGGAGACTAAGGCTTTATGAGATCCTTCCATTGAGCGTATGGAGAAGTGACTGGTATTGTGGAAATGTCTCGGAATGAGGCAAACTAATTCTGCTGAGTGTTTTGTCTAGTCTTCTTATCCTTGTATTCAGCTCTAAGCTCTGTGATTTAGTCCTTGGGAAAAAATAAAAGGATATTTTCTATGGGAAACACCAAATGGGGATTTAAAATACCAACTTATGAGATGAAAGAGGATTTGTTTGCTGGTTAATCAAGGGGGATTGGCTATTAGACCGTTAAAACTTGTGAACAAAGCCCTCTTAACCAAGTGGCTGTGTAGGTTTGGGGAGGAGAAGTAGAAATTATAAACCACACACCTGCAAGTTAGGGTTTGGAGTAAGAAGAGGAGAGAGATGTTTTTGTGTGAGGGAAAATCATATAGAGAATTTTTCCCATACGAATGAGATTATGAGATTATTTTATATATAAATTCTTGATTAGGTCTACACTGTACAATATAGTGTAGCCTATTTACATATACATGAAAATTATACCCTCCATGTCTGCATACCTCATATACACTAACATCACCCCTTAAGCTAGAGAATAGCTGTTTTAACATTCTCAGCTTGCTAACCAACAGAGTATTGTTCTTGACTCAGCCCTTTAGTGAAAACATCAGCTACCTAATCTTTAGCTTGGACAAATGGCATTCAAATGCTACCTGCATTCTGATGATCCTTAATAAAATGATGATCTACTTCTACATGTTTAGTCCTTTCATGCTGTACTGGGTTGTGTGCTAATCATAGCTTTGTTGTCACAGTAAAGGTTCATAGGCTTAGTAATCAATCATTCTAGTTGTACTTTTTGGTTGTAAACTTTTTCTTACTTCCTATTAGTAATCACGTATTCTTAGCAAAAAAAATTATAATCACTTCTATTCATTTCATAGTATAGTTTTTTTTTTCTAATGGTTTGAAGTTACTCCTAAATTTCACTTTACTCACTTCCTATTTGTTTCCCCAATTGCTTTCTCGTTGCTCTCTAGATGCTTTTTAATCATTTTTCGCTTCTCATTTTCCAATGATTTATTGAACCTCACTTGTCGCTTCTCACCTTTGCATTGCTTCTCACTCTGGGAACTATGGGTATTTGTTTCCAGGAGAGCAATGGAAAAGAGTTTGTATTTTTATTTTTTAAGAAGATCGGTGGTGTAGTGATCAACCGTTAAATATTGGATTTGAAAAATACTTAGATTGGCTTCAAACAACTTTGCAAGAGTAGCGGACTATGCCGAGCTGAATACAAGCTCAATGGGTGTGGTCACCTATTCATTTAAGGTCCTTAAAGGAGTGGAAAATTCCTTCCAATGCTACTCTGTTGTTCTTAAAAAAACACTCTAATTGGGTCAGATATTGAGTGAGGATTCCCCCTTGAATATTATTAGGACTTTAGGAGTTGTTTGGTTCCTAATAAAACACAATTTTTCCTTTAGCGGTGCTTAATAGAATTTTAATGGGTGCATAACCTAATTTTGAGAGCTCATATTATTTCAAATGTGTGCCATCTTTCCATGAGTGATGGGGAGTTTGTATTCCACATTTTGATTCACTGTCCCTTTGCCTCGTAAGTGTGGGGAGCATTGTTGGCCGTTTTTGGTATATAATGGGTGGTACAAGAGAACCTTAGGAATCTGTTGTGTGGGTGGAGAAATCATGTAGTCAGGCTTTTAAGCCGAAGAGGGAGGAATCATGGGGGTTGGTGCCTGCATTGGTGTGTTGATCTATATGGAAGGAAAGGAATAATCAAGTTCAAGACTTTTTGGAATCAGCCTAGATACTTTTACAAGGGTAAAAGACTGTAGCCTACCAGAGATCTAAGAATTACAGATAAGTTCTACAGTTATGTTAAGGCCTGTCCACCTTAACAATAGTGATTAATCTTGTGTAGGATGGAAATCTAAACAACACATTTTGAGCACAAACCTCTTCTTTTTATCATTCCTTCTGTATGTAATTTGTAAAGTGCTGTTCTTCCTCTTACATGACATAAGCAGTTTCTATAACTTGAGGTGTATCTTTTAAAGCTGAAGGGTTCGTAGAGTTCACATGAAATATATGCTCATGCCAGATTTCGCTTGCATATTTAGTGTAATCCATTTTGTAAGGAAAAGAAAAAAAATCTAAATGTTGATGACAAGCTGAGGCATTTCAGCTTGTCTTGACTTTTACCTATACCATGTTTTTACTCAAGGAATGTAATTATAATTCATGTTTTCTTTTTGTCTATGTTTATTTCTTCCTTTCTGTGCTATCCAGAAGTCTGTTGGTGTTTTAAAGTAGAACCCCCATCGTCATATTTGGACCATGTACAAGATCCAATTTGCATTGTGCCTGCTGTTTTGTACTTGTGGTTTTTCTTTTTGGTTCGTTTTTAGATATCATGAACTCTGCATGTGTAAATGATTATTTGGAGTTCACTCTGCAGAAGCAATCTTGGTCGAAACCTCATTCATTGTCTTCTATCATCAAGAATGGGCAACTTGGGTCTGTTCCCATTCTTAATCATGTAAGAATACCTACTGACGGGACTGATGTCTGGGAAATTGATCCCAGGCTGTTAACATTCGAAAACAAAGTTGCATCTGGGTCCTTTGGTGATTTGTAAGTTCTTATTATTTTAGACCCCATGTTCTAAGAGTGTATGAATGCTTGCTTAATAGTATCCTTCAATTGATTCAGGTACAAAGGTACCTACTGTAGCCAGGAAGTTGCTATCAAAGTTCTCAAGCCTGAGCGTGTAAATGAGAATATGCAGAAAGAGTTTGCCCAAGAAGTCTTTATTATGAGGTTTGTTCAATTAATATCCTTGTATTTATAAGCAACACGAGGCAGAATTTTTCAAATCCATTCTTTAATCTTCAGGATATTGTGCATGACAATTCAGCTTCGTAATGCATCACCTTCGCGGTGATCATCCTTACTGTACTCTTTATCTTGGTCTTTAATTCAATAAATGATATCTCTACCTTTCAAAAAAAAAAACACTGGTCTGGAAAGAGGATTGTGCTTTTATTGCTGTGAAAGTTTTGACTTTATTCTTTAGTTATATTTCACAATATTTTCATTGTTTTTTGGTATTATTTCATTGAGACTTTCTTATAACCATTGATTCTCTGGGCAAAGCCTTCTCATGTTTTTCTAGAAAATCTAGATATGTTAGATCTCAGTCATGGTAATTAGAATTCGCCAGTTTTAGGCTGTGGCCTTGCCAACTGATGGTGCCGCCTAACTGATATAGGACAGTCTAGAGGTTTTATAAAAGCTTGGTGATCGTCATGGTGATGAAGGGAATATATGATCATAATTGGATGATTTGAAGACTTGTCTTCTCTTAGTTTTCTTTTTTATTTTCTTTATAATTGATTTGAACTCTTAGTACTTTTGTACTCTAAAGACTAAACATCATTGTATGGGTATGAATGTGTTTCTTTGCTATGCATTATTGCTTTTAAATTAGTTTTAGATATGTTTTCAGACATTTTGATGCTTGTTATTTATTTTTTAACATAAAATATAACTAAAATACTAATTAATTGACGTATCCCTACCATATCGTATCCTAGGACCTAGTTTTTCAAGAATTGTTGTGTCGCCGTATCCGTATCGTATTGTACCCGTGTTTCGTGTCAGTATCCGTGCTTCCTAGCTTACCAGTATTTTGTTCATACCTTTCCAAATCGCTTTGGATTTGTGAGATCTTGGAGAACCATCCTCCAAATTTATTTATTTTTCTTTCTTTCTTGGACATTGCCACAACTTCCATTCAGAACACCCAAAAGATCCCAAACTCAAGAAACAAAAGACCTAGGACTTTTATGTTACACAGTTAAATAATGCCAGTAAATAATGGCACTTCATTAACTGTTATGGTTGTTATAACAGCCGTTGTCTTAATAATTTTTACTGTTTTAAATTTTCCATATTGTTGTAATATTTTTTAATTACTTTATTGTAACATTTTAAAAATAATATTTTGACAAAAATAGCTAAAATATGTGGCTACTGCTATAATGGTCAATACAATTGTTATAACGGTTAATGAAGATCAAGGATACCCTACGTAGAAATTTTCTTTGGGTTCTGCTTTTAGTGACCCAAAGTTTCATTTAGTTGGGTGGAAGCATATCTGCCGGCCCATTGAGCATGGTGGCCTTGGAATTCATTTCTTAGAGATTATGTTACAAGCAGAGCTCTCCTTTGCAAGTGACTTCGGCATTTTGGGGAGGAAAAAAAATTCTTGTGGAGAAAGGTGATTGATGCTATGTAGATCTCATGCCTTGGGGTGGAAGAGTGCTATTCCGGTGTGCCCTTATAGCTCAGGTGTGTGGAAGAGTATAGCTAAGCAGTATGACTTATTTCTGAACCATGTGGCCTTCAAAGCAGGTAATGGCAGATCCATCCTTTTTTGGAAGGATATGGTGTGGTTTTCCGCCTCTTGAGGTGGAGTTTCCTGAAATTTTCCTCTTAGCTTCAAGGAAAGATGGTACAGTGCATGAACACATTGTTCGCAGCCTGTCATCTACCTCTTGGAATCTTCATCTTCTCCTGTCTCTTACAACTGGGAATGGAGGCCATTGCTGGCTTACTGCAGAAATTGGATAGGACCTATGTTGGTGATTTGGAGGAAGAAGAGTAGAATTTGGACACGGGACAATTCAGGCATCTTCTCTGAGGTCTCTTTACTTTTCTCTGGACCGTGCTGATTCCAATTTAGTTTCTTCAAGCTGATTTGGAAGTCCCACATGCCCTCTAAGGCTGCCTTCTTTCTCTGGTTGGTGGCGTGGGGAAGGCTTCTTACAGTGGACAACTTGATGGTAGGCCCGGGATGTGCAAATGGTCAACAGGTGTAGCATGTGCTACTCTCATGCTGAATCCATGGATCATTTATTCCTGCATTGTCTAGTTGGCTTTTCCATTTGGCTTATCCTCCTTTGTAGATTCAAGCGATCATGGGTTATGCGGGAATCAATTTCAAGTCTCCTTGCTATCTGGAATGGTCAAAGGGTGGTTGATTTATTCCCAAGTTGCTAAAGTCTTATGGAGATGTATTCCTACCATCCTTTGCTGGTCCCTGTGGATGGAATGCAATGTCAGAATTTTCAATAGGGTGGTGTGTGATCCCTTGAAGCTTCCGGAGTGGAGTCTTGGTTTACTGTTCTGCTGGATGTCCCACTTTCCTTTGTTCAAGAAGGACAATTTTAGTGATTGGATCTTTGACCTAGAAAGCATTGTCATAATTTAATGGATCCTCTTTGTTGCTTTTACTCTTCTTTTTTCTTTCCTGGATGTACTTTTTTTGCTTTTACTCTTCTTTTTTCTTTCGTGGATATACTTCTTATGCTTTCTCAGTTTTTAATAAAATTTCTTTGTTATCTATCAGAATAATTATAATAAAAGGTTACCCAATGTCATGACTGTTAATTTTGTTTGTTAAAACTTTGTTTCCAATCTTAGAATACCCTATAAAATCACCAGTTTAGACCATGTATTGAAGACTTGTCTAGGTTGAAATTGGTTTCCGGGAACTTGATATGAACACTAGCTCATTTGAGTTTCTCACATGTGCTCTTACTGTCACACATAATTGTTCTATGATCGTATGTTGTAATAATTATTTTCAAGATCAATTCTATTTGTCGATGAATGTATCTAGCTAAACATCCTTGTGGGCATTTAGTTTGGATAGGGGTGTATTGATTTGAACATTTTTTTTTGGTCAGATTAATTGAAATATGGAGCCAACTTTTAAATCCTTGATTAGGACATCCATTTTATATATATCTAATACATGGAACTCATTGACAGAAATAACCTTTAGTACTTTTAAATGTATAACATGCTTAAATGGTAAATGGATGGACCTGGCATTCTGTCTTACTTGGTTCATTCTATATATATTTCACTTCTTTTCAACAGTCTAGGTCAAAATCTATTAAGGTTTTTCATTTGTCAAGGAGTGATGTTGCACACGCCTCTTTCTGGAAAGAAAAAAAAAAAAGAAGATAAAAGTATGTTCATGTGGATCTCTTTTAGGGGTTTCTTCTTACTTTGCCTGTTCCAGCTCTTTCCTTTGGCTCTTGCAGAAAAGTTCGGCACAAGAATGTTGTGCAGTTCATAGGTGCATGTACCAAACCTCCAAGCATGTGCATTGTGACAGGTAAAAAGTCCAATGTCATCCAGATATCTCTTGTTCTGTGTCCTGAAGAATCTTTTTCATTTTCTGAATTTGAGTTTGATATTTCTGGGATGGTATTTTCTTTTCTTGTCATGATCATCAGCTCTTCTTTGAGTTTTGTTTCTTGTTCTTTCAGAATTTATGTCTGGTGGAAGTGTATATGATTTCCTGCATAAACAAAAGGGTGTCTTTAAGCTTCCTGCCGTACTCAAAGTGGCAATTGATGTTTCCAAGGGAATGAACTATTTGCATCAAAATAATATAATCCACAGGGACCTAAAGGCTGCCAATCTGTTGATGGATGAAAACGAAGTAAGAAATTCCTGTAAACATGTACACATAACACACCAGCTTGTTAACCCTTTTATTGTTTATCTTCTTCTTTATCATCTTTAACATTGTATGTGACATTGATTTGAATTGTTAGTTCCAGACTCTTGACTTATTTATCTCAAGTTGCAAATTTTTTTATTGTTAGTGAACGTTTTTTTTTTTTATGAAATAAATTTTCATTGAAGAAAAGGGACGGGAAATCCCACAAGAGACCACAGCTACAAAGATTAGTTACATAAGAAAAGAGTTCCCCAGCCCTCCTTAATCCTAGTCATAGAGTAATCCCCCAAATGATTACACTTTAAACCCAAAAACAAACAAGTTCCTCAGCCTTGGAGTACATGGAAAACCGGTTCACTATAATCTTCAAAGACCCTTTGGTTTCGCTCTAACCAAATTTCCCTGCACACAGCAGGACACACCAAACGCCAAAAGATTTGACCTTTCTTGGAAATCTTCCAAATGTTGCAAGATAAAAGAAACACATCCAGCCCCCTATGAGGGACCCATGATAACCCAATCTCTCTACAAAAGAGAGTCCACACCTCATGAGCAAAAGGGCAATGAAGGAAATAGGAGTTCAATAGTTTCCGCGTCATGATTACACATAGGGCAAGCAATTGGCAAGATAAGGCCACGGTGTTGCAAGACGTCAATGGTGGAGGAGACTACCATTCAAGCCCAACCAAAGGAAAAATGAAACCTTCAAGGGAATGCAAAGCTTCCAAACTCTTCTCCACACGGGATTAGGCGAAGTTTTGGGCCATTGAGACTCCTTAAGGGATTTCACAGTGAAAATACCATTCTTAGTGTGTAGCCAACACATGGTGTCATCCACCTCTTGATTAGGGTGCACATGGTCGACCAACTCCATTAAATTCACCATTTATCCCACTTCCCAGTCATTGAGTCTTCTTTGCAGGTCCACCCTCCAAGCACCTCCATGCTTCGAAAGAACCCAACAATCTGCAACCTTAGCATCCTTATTACTCGAAAGGCTAAAAATGGAAGGTGACTCCAACATCAAGGGTCTATCTGTGCACCATCGATCCTTCCAAAAACGAATTTTAGTCCCAAAACCAACCTTAAATTTAAATTCTATTTAAAGTCCATAGCTGCCTTTATTATAGCCTTCCAACAACCACATCCGTAAGGGCGAGAAGAAGGTTTTGCCTCCCAATCATTAGCCATACTATATATACAAGCAATGACTTGGCACCACAGATTGTCCCTTTCAAGTGCAAATCTCCATAACCATTTAGAGAGCAGTGTTTTATTAGTATCATGGATCCTGGTAACTCTTAAACCCCCATGGCTCTTTGGTTTACACACATTAGACCAAGCCACCAAATTCATCCACTTACCATCTTTATTTTTACCCCAAAGGAACTCCCGCTGGCATTGGTCAATTTTTCTCTCCACCGAAGCTGGGATCACAAAGAGAGATAAGAAGTATGTGGGGAGACTCGATAGCACCGATTTGATTAATACCACTTTCCCTCCTTTCGAGAGATGACTACCTTTCCAACCATCAAGCCTTTTTTGATGCGATTAATCACAGTATTCCAAGAAGTAGTGCATTTAAATGATGACCCTAGAGGGAGGCCTAGGTAAGTGGTCGGGAGGGAACCAACTGAGCAGCTAAGATAATCAGCCAATCTTCCTAAATTATCAACCTGCCTAACACCAAAGATCCTACTCTGGTCTAGATTGACCTTAAGGCCTAACACTGCTTCAAAACATCTCACCCCACATCTCAAATATTTAACTTGTTCTTCCAAAGCTCTACACATGATTAAAATATCATTAGCAAACTGGAGATGAGAGACCTTAAGCCCATTTGGCCTCACCTCAAAACCTTCCAAAAAGCCACCATGAAATGCTTTGGAAAGCAAGACTCCAAAAACTTGGGAACAATCAAGAAAAGGAAAGGGGAGAGGGGATCACCCTGACGCAAGCCCCTAGATCCATGAAAGTGTTCAACTAACGTTCCATTAACAAGAACAGAATAGTGAGCCGTACTGTAACATTTTTTCATCCACTTTCTCCATTTCTTTCCGAAACTCATTCTCCTTAGCATGTAGTCTAAGAAATCCCAATTTACACTATTGTACACCTTTTCCAGGTCGAGCTTACAAGGAATTCCCGAATTACCATTCTTGGTGACCACATCCATACATTCGTTAGCTACCAGCACCCCATCCATGGCTTGTCTACCTCTAATAAAGACACTTTAATGAGGGGATATTAACTCCGGAAGAACAACTTTAAGGTGGCATGCAAGGCTTTAGAAATGATTTTATAAATACTTCCCACCAAGCTAATTGGTCTGAAATAAGAGATTTGCATGACATGGTCAGATTTCGGGATTAGAGAGATGAAGGTTGCATTGCTGCCTTATCAAGGAAGGACTCATCATGGAAATTCTTCACCGTGTCCATAACATCACTCTTCACCACTTCTCAACAGGCCTTCAAGAAGGCCATAGAAAAGCCATTCGGCCCATCCTCAATACTCCACACCACCCTTTTAATTTCACAAAGGGGTATTGTAACCATTTTTGTTTCCCAGTTGACAATCTGGGGAAATAAAGACCCTCCAACCAAGGTTCAAAATGTTGGTGTCGGTGGAAATATCAATCAAGCCAAAATAAGAAATATATCAGAAATGTCAGAAATATCGAAAAGAAACATTGTAAAAATCATGGAAACTTACATATGCACAAGGAAACAAATAGTTTCCTTAGGAATGATAGCTTATTTTAGTACACTTGTATTTTAATATTCTTTAAAAATATAAATGCTTACATAATGATTGACAAAAATATTATAATATAACCGTATAAGCATAAGAGAACAAGTAGATTCTCTTCCTTTTCTTCTTTTTTATCTTCAACTTCTTCCTCTCCTTCCTTTTACTTTCTTTGAAATTCATCGTTTTTCATATAATTTTTTATCATAACAATACAATGTCGGTATTAGGCAATAATACACTATGAAAGAAGAATATTCACTCAAACACACCGATATTGTACATCATGTTGACCAAAAAATGAATTTTTATAATGTACTTAATGTTTCGTATCGGTATAGGAATATATCGTGTTGGTCCTAATAGACATGGACATATGTTAGAAGATATTTAAGATTTTTTGAGATATTTGATACCATGCCTCCAGCTTGAGTCTCGTGATACCCTGATAGATGTAGTGCAAATGGGTAGATACCAAAATTTGATGTAAAATAATTTTCTAAAACCTCAAATAATTTAAATAAAAGATGCGGAAACAAAGAAATGAAGAGTAGAGTTTAGAAACAAACAAGTAGCCACAAATTTAAGAATCAAAAAATAAAATCACAAAAAGAAGATAAAGATGATTTAGAACAGAAAAAAAGGAAAAATAAGAATAAAATAGCCCAAAAGCGTATTTTTGTAATTTTGGATAGAAAATCCTAAAATTACCAAAATGCCCCCACTGATGCATCATAAAATTCTAAAAAATTTATGGTCATTTCTGGTGTGTGATTAGGTTCTATAATTAAAATTTCATTAAATTCCGATAAGATTGATAGGTCAAATCAAAAAATTTCAGAAAAATTACAGGTTCTTTAATGGAGGTTTCAAGAGAAGAAGAAAAAGAAAGAAGAAGAATGACAGAATGAATGAAAAGAAAGTAATATCGAAGGAAATATAAACTTAAGAAGAAACTAAGACATGAAGAAAAAGAATAGAGATATACCTTGAATAAGAGAGGGAACTTGCAGCTACACCTATGGAAGAAGAAGAGAGAGGGGAGCCATGAATGGCCTCAACCCCTAAGGAAGGAGAACATGGCTACAGCCACACCTTGGAAACATCCAAATTTTGAAAAACTTGTTTATTCTTCACTATTAAATTATGGGGGAGATGTTGCCTTTAGATAGACTTACAACCTTAAGCAATTGGAAACTTGTCAAAATTAGAAACTTCCTAAAATCCTAAACTTGCTAGTCAAGTTTTCTAAAAACATACAACTTTCTAAAAACTTATTTTCCTAAAAAATCAAACTTAAGACTTTCTAGAAAACACTATTCCCGTTTTTAGTGGTCACCCCTAATTTGGTCATAACTTTCCCAAATCACGTCAGATTTGCATAATCTTGGTCTCATTAGAAAGGTAACTAAATAACCTATCTAATTACACCAAAATCAAGTCAAAAAGTCAAGTTTTGGCTATAGAAAAATTGGGTCCAAAGTGAAAAACGAGATTACAACTAAAAACCCAATAAAATCTAAACTAGCCATGACACTATTGGCCTTATTACAAAAATAGCCCACTCCTTAAATAATTAAAACAACATATACATAACACAAGACTTGAATCTTGCTCTCTTATGTAGTGGCACATACATAAGTTGCATAATGTTGTCCGCATCACTGATCCTTATGGAGATTCATGAAATAGGAGGCAACGTGATTAAAGAGGCCCGACGAATCTACTTCATGACCATTCTCATCCACTAAATGTTGAATGAAGTTTGTATTCCTATGGGAGAAAGCAATTTTGTGGAAGAATTTTGTGTTATTATCCCCCTCTCTCAACTACTGAACCTTAGCATTTTGCTTCCATTTGATCTCATCAAGACTGGTGATTTTGGCAAAGTCTTGCTTAGCCAGATCTCTTCTATGTCTCTCCGTATTGGACAATGTGCGAGTTTCCTCATTGACGTTTTAGAAATTAATCTCCTCAAGCAATTGCTTTTTTTTTTTAATCAACATTTTCGAACACTTCCTTATTCCACACCCTCAACTTATCACGAAGAAGCTTCAGCTTTAGTCGAAATCTTTGGCCTGGTTTCCCTGACGCTTCAAAAGAGTCTCACCATCCCCTTGAAATTAGGACTTATCAACCACATATTTTTAAATTTAAAGGGCTTAGGTTCCCCTGTAGGCATTTTACCACATAAAACAATAAGGATATGGTCCGAAGTTGGTCTAGGTTGGGCTAACCCTTTAGAAAAGGAAAAGAAAGAATACCACTCCGAGGAAAGCAGGAATCTGTCCAGCTTACTGAGAAATGGATTAGACTACATGCTTGACCAAGTGAACGAAACACCGAAAATTGGGATGTCACTTAAACCAAGAGTATTCACCAAGTCAGCTAAAAGACGCATCCCCCCTATCGTAGAATTATCCCCCGTACGCTCCTCCAGGTACAGGATTTCATTAAAATCACCACATATGCACCAAGGTCCATTCCAAGATGCCCTTATATCCAACAATTTTTGAAAAAAAAAACCCAGCTTCCGCTCTAAGATCCACGGGCCATACACTCCACTAATCAACCAATTCACCTCGGAGTTTTTCAAATGACCAAGCACAGAGACACAGAGAAATCTTTCACCCAGGAATTAGTTATTTCAATCTTGCTTGTGTCCCAGATCACTCAAATACCCCCGGAAGCCCCTATAGAAGGAAGAAAAATACCATCAACAAGAGGGAAAGAACATACCTGACACATGAAGGCACGAGGAATAGATCTTACTTTTGACTTTACCAAGACCAACAACTCCACTGAGCTAGAATTCACAATATCTTTAATCAAAAGCCTTTTATCATACCTCCCAAGACCTCTAATGTTCCAAGACAAAATGGAAAAAAGACATTTCTAACAAGATGCAACCCAGAAAAAACAAACAGCCCATCTGCCTTAAGCTCCACCATGAAGATTGCCTTCAGTACTCGGCCTAAACCGACTAGCACTACTTCTTTGAAATTCTGATCGAAGGTTCTGAAGCTCTCTGTTGACCAGCCTGTTATTCATCTCTGACCCTGAATTAGAAATCTCCCTTTCCAATGCTGTAAAAAGTTCAATCGCCTGGTTCTCCACTCCTTCAAAGGACAAACCTAAAAAATGGCTTGCCACCTGCATTGACTCAACACCCATGAAGAAACCTCTGAGAGCGCCGGAGGCGGTTCTTCTACTGGGACAATCTGAAGATCATTCTCATATGAAAAATGCCATGTCGGTTCCTACATAGTGACCTTGGGATCATTCGGAGAAGTACCAAACTCGATTGCCAAAGGTCTCACTTCCATAAAAAATGTGGAGACTTGTACCTGTGAGTCCTCTTCCTACCCTCCCCTCAGCATTGTTAGTGAATGCGACATTATTTAATATTTTTCTAAAGAATATAAGGTGAATATATTAAGCCAACAAAGGACAAACCACATGAGAAATGCTAGCCAACAGGCAACAAACACCCTGAAAGACCAAGACAAGCACATAACTACAAAATATAACACTCAAAATCAAAGATCCAGGAGCTAAAAGGTGGGTCGCCCCGACCCAGAAAAAGCCAATCATAAAGCCTTGCTAAGATTGTATCAATAATCAAACGTAACGCACGAGATCTGTCCTTAAGTACTCTCCCATTTCTCTCCTCCCAAACCACCCAATAAATATCCGCCGGAATCAAGAGCTACATACGCCTACCCAAGGTAGACCCGCCACCCACGAACTGGGTTTACCAACAAGAAAGGAGAACCCTAACCGAACCAAGCTAGGCCATCACCCCAAACTGACCTAGAAAAAACCACCAAATGGAAACGGTCCAAGGGCAATGAATGAACAGGTGGCCCGACATTTTCGCATCCGATTTGCAAAGACAACACCAATTCGTTATGATCAGGTTTCTTTCCCTCAACCTATCAATTGTAGGAGCCCTATCCCACCACAGCTCCCACAACAAGAAAGAGACCTTCAAAGGGATAAGGTTGTTCCAGACACACAACCCCGGATTAGAAGTACCACCCGGATGGCATAGAACATTGTACATAGATCGGACAGTGAATCCGTTCTCCACATCTAAGCTACAGACACTTTCATCTTGGAGCTCCAAGTTCCCAAGCTCATGATTTTCCAACACCCTCCAAAAGCTTGCCCATCTCCTTGATCTCGTAGTCATTTAGATTTCTATGAGGCTGGATATTCCAGGAACAAAACACCTTGGTCCTAATCCAATGATTCCGCATCAACCCCCATTTGTTCATAGCCAGATCATAACACGAGGGGAACTGGACACACAAGGGCACCCTTGTGCACCACGAATCCTACCAAAATCTTACTCTTTCCCCGTTGTTAACACGGAAGCTTAGGAATCGACGAAACTGCTCCAACCCTTTGTGGATCCCTTTCCACACACCGCATCCTGCCGGGCCACGGGTGGTACTTTCTATGAAATATTATTTCAATAATTGCAGTGGAGGAACCACTTCTACTTTTAGTAAGACTTATAGGAAAAGGAAATGGAGTTCCCAGAAAAACCAAACTGTTATTAGAAACAACTCTAAGTGAGTCTAAAGCCCTAGATGTACTCTAAGTCCTTCCGATGAAAAAAGAAAAAAGGTAATTTCATTAAGGTTAGTTCTTTGGACAGATAATTGTAGAGGATATCTAATTGGTGTACCAAAAATTAAAGGAATTCAAACCCTTTTTGAGACAAATAATTATTGAAGAAATGATGAGATTAAACTCCATTGTTCAACCTTTTCTTGTGCCTTTTTTTGTGTGTGATTAATTTAGTGTATTATGATTGTATTTTTCTATCATACTACATTCTTCTTCTTTTTTTTTTTTTTTTGTGTGTGTGTGGGGAGGAGCTGCCACCTATAGGTAAATTGAAACTCAATTTCATTGGATCCTCTATGGAGAACCTGGGTACTGCTAGATTTGGCTGTATTTCTTGTGGTGAGCATAGCAATGTTATCTTTGTGTTGAGTGGTCCTTTGGGAAATTTTGATTCCACTAAGGCGGAACTGTTTGGACTGCTTGTTGGCTTGCGGGAACTAAAAAGCATGGATATTTGTGGATGCTTAGTGGAAGGGAATTCAGCGGCGGTGCTAAGCTGGGGGCTCGGAGGAAATATTGGATCATGCTAGCTTGTGCACTTCATTCGGGAAAGTAAGGACCTTTTGCGGGTCCTTGCAGTCTTCCTTTGTCATGTCCCAAGAGTGCGAAATAAGGATGCGGATAAACTTGCTATATGGGGGGTGGGGCTGCCTCATTTGTTTAGTGAGAATTATTAATTTATTATTCGGGATTATTGCTTGTAGTTTATTTAATTTCTTATGAACCTTTTGTAAATATTGTATCTATGTTTTAGTTCTTCAATAAATTTGTTGTTATCCAATTAAAAAAAAGCATATTTCTTTTATTGTTCACACCTGTGTCCATGTGGTTTGTAATTCAACGTCACCAACTTTTATTGTGTTTACACCGACTCCACTTAGAGCTGCAGCATGCTTAGGATACTTGAGGTTTTATGCTTGGATTTTCTAAAATACCCTAACCTTATGGTCAGGTTGTCAAGGTTGCTGACTTTGGAGTTGCCAGGGTGCAATCTCAATCTGGAGTGATGACTGCAGAAACTGGAACATATCGGTGGATGGCTCCCGAGGTGGGCATTTTGCAGCTTCAATTATTGACTTCTTGATCCTTTTCTGATGCTTTTTTTCAGTTTTAGTGGATCGTTAAACCTTCCATGCCAAGCTTTTAAATTTGCTCAAGGGTGTCCATTTTGACGTACATCAGGTTATATAGCATTCTAATTATCTATGAGCTGTTATTACTGGCATTTATCCCCATTGAACAGGCTTTCCAAAGACTTTCGAATCTTGACCGACATTCAATGTAGTTAAAATAACTGAATTTTTCGCTGTTTGGTCAAGTAGGTGATAATTCTTAGTGCATGATGTCTATCTGTCTTGAAATTTGCACTGATTTGATGCGGACAACATAAATAGACTATTGTATGTGCCCCCACTCAAGAGAGCCAGATTCAAGTTAATGTTCTATGTGGATTTAATTAGTGTTTTTAAGGGGTGGGATTCAAATCAAGGCCAGTAGTGCCATGGAGTTTTGGGTTCTTTTAGTATAGGGTTATGATTGTAACAAGGCCAAAAGGCCAAGGATTTAATAGGGATTTACTGGGCAGGTCAACAGCCCATAATTTTGTCCTTTGACTTCAAAGTCAACATGTGGGACCCTCCCACACGTGCTGGTCAACAGCCTATAAGATCCCAAGTGTTTAATAGTTTTATTTTAAGAAATTTTGGTTTTAGAAGAGTCCTAGTTTTTAGGAAGTCTTAAGAGTTAAGTCTAGAAAATATTAGGAGTTTCTATTTTGCTATATTTCTTATTTTTATGTTTTGTAAGCCTAAAAAGTAGGCCATCCACGACATGTATGGAATCAGTGAACAATGAATTGATTTTGAATGAGCTTGGCTCCTTGGGCGTGTGTCCCGTTATCCTCTTCCCTTTTCTAGGGTTGTAGCCACAGGCTCCCCTCTATCCTCTCTTCTACAACCTCTTCATCTATCTTCTTCTCTCTCGTCTTCTTCTAATCTCATCTCCTCTTCCTCTTATCTTCTTCTTCTTCCATTGATCCTTCTTTCTTATTCTTTAAGACAATGGAATTGAGTTACAGAAAAGAAGACTTGCTGCTGGATTTTCAGAGGTGCTATTAATACAAATAAGTCCTTTAGGTTCTATCGCACCTATCAAAGGAGGTATTTGGAATCTCTGATAAATCAAGTTATGTTCTTCTGTCTCATCTTATCTGAATCCTTGAATTACTGTGCAATACTTTACTTGATTACGTCAGTTTTCTTATTAGAATCATTCCTAGTATTGAATGTTATTGCTAAAATTCCAGGTTTGGAAAACAGTGAAATCACCCCCACCCCTTTATACTAATCCTTTCCCTTGTTTCTTCTAGGTTGGAGTGTCAACTATCCAATTATTATCCGTGTTCGATTCGTATTTGATCCGCTAATATTTGATTCGAATGCATTTATATCCGATTCTTATTCGATTAAAAATCCGTATCCGTTGAAATTATATAATTAATATTTATATTATAATATTGTAGGACAATACAACATATGAATACTATAACCTTAACCTAAACCCATTTCTCATCTCCCATTCCCAATTTGAATGAAAGAAAGCTCCCAGTAGCCATTTCCCCATTCTCTCGTTAATCTATCGATCGGCTTTTTCCTCTATAATTCCTAGGTCCTTATTGTATTCATAAATATCCGTAAAATATTTCAATTTGATCTGATATTTGATTAAATAAACAAATACAAATACAGATATGCCTATATCCGATTCATATATGACCGTTGACAGCCCTAATTCTAGGGCTTTTATCTCCTATGTGTGCTCTTGAGTTTCCTTCTTCCTTGCTCACCTTCTTCATAAAAGCCTACTTGTTTATGAAAACCTCCATTAAAGAAACTTGCTGGACTGATATATTAAATTTTGATGAATCAAATCTTGTTAGAATTTGATGAAATTTTTACCATAGAGCATTCATAGATGTCAGAATCGACCTGTAAATTTTTTGTAAAATTCTGACACACCAGTGGGGGTATTTTGGTAATTTTGAGGGTCTACCCAGAAATTCCAGAGTTTCCCTATTGGGTTTTTTTTTCTTCCCTCCCTTCTTCTTGCATCCCTAATTCCCCTATAAGATTTCTCATACCCCTGTTTAATATTTCACTTGGGTGTGCTCAATTCAATTCTTGGCTGTCTTAATTTTGTTCTTGCTTCCGCCACATCAATTTGAGCTTTCAATAGAGCTCTTGGGAGTATCCGACATCATAATTGTTGTGGTCATTTATGTTTTTGTTGCATCAATGTCAATCTACTCTAAATACTTTGACTAACCCTATCTCCAGTGGCATGAACAAATGTTTTGCCCAAATTTATTAGATGATGATACTCTTCTCTTATTACCATAGTCCTCTCTCTCTCTACACACACACACAGAGTATGGTGTGTGTGTGTGTGTGCACACGTGCTAGTGGAAGGAACTAGCGGTACCAGCAATAATGCTCCCTTACATTTTTGCTAATCTCTGTCGCAATGTTTTAAAAAATTAAAAGTTGATCTGGAGGCTCAAGGAAAATGCCTCTAGGCTTAACCTTAAGGGCTCATGCCCCTAAATGTTAGGCACACATGAACATGCTAACTCCTTGCGGCTTGCTTAATGTTGGGAGTCATGTGCTTAATATATCTAATCTAAAATAATGCTCTCTTCTCTAAGAGAATTATATTATTATTATTATTATATTGTTTTCAAATGAAATTTCAATTATTCTGTTCGACATTTTTAGCATTTATGAAACCTTTTGTTCCACATTGATGGTTTTTCTGATAGATTTCAAATGATTTTCCAGCCAAAAGCTAGCAATTTTTATTTCTTTGTGACTGCTTGTTGGACTCAGTATCCGTAGTTATTGTTACCTGTTGTATGAATTGATATTTGTCTTTCATAACGCAAATGAGAAAAAAAAAGTCTTTTTACTTCATTTTTCCTATATGATTGTTGAATAATTTTTGTATTTTCTCTAGATTTATCTCTTTTCTAATCTTCCATTATTTTTCTAAAAAAAAAATCATTTGTATTTAAATTTTTTTCTGATGACCAAATAGCTTCCCTCACTCGTTTTTCCTCTTCAAATGCTGCGCTGTCTGAACTATTTCTGTTTCTGACGTTTTACTTACTATGTCTCTTTTACTAGACCTTCAATTATTTCATAATTACCATGCATTAGTGTCGCTGGGAGCAGGTCAGGAGCTAGGAAGGAAGCTATTTGGTCATCTGTTCTCAAGTTTTTGGTCTGTCTCATTAGAGGCTAGCACTAATTTATTCCAGGAGATTAGGGTATTATTGACTGCATGTAGTGGGTTTTTGTGTTATATACTTATATCGTGCTGGAATATTTGTCACTTATGTTGCATGGATTTTTCCAATGTGGCCATGACACGTGTTGGATTCTGATTGCTAGGGACATATTCTGGTGTCAGCAGTTTTAATTTCATTTAGTTTATTTCTTCCATAAAAATTAAATTAATTTTTACAGTAAGTTGTGAGTTTTACTAATAAATGAAGTCTATGTAGTAAAAATTTATGTTTTCATATATCCTCTATTCTATAACTGATTAATACCCATTCATTTAGATAGATACATTTTCTTTTTTCGTATCACAGATTATATTTCTGAATACACAAATCCCCTATTTCAGGGTCCACTAGTCTTCCATCACTTGTATCTAAATCTCTTTAATGTAACTTGTCACATTCCATGAAATACCTTGTGGTTGCAAAGGTCTGGGCCCTGCAGTTTGTTTCTACAATTAGAGATCAACTAAGTTTCCCTTCGTATCAGCTTCTGAACTATGACATATTCTGTGCTGAGCTCCTCCTTATGATCATTCCTTTTGAAAATTTTAATCTGCATGTATACATGCTTTCCTTATCTCACTTCTTAAAGGCATCTTCAGTTTTCTGGTTATTCTGAATTGTTTTTTTCCATTCTGACTAGGTTCTTTTTAGTATCTCTTACCCACCTATAGGAACAGCTATATTCTCCACCAATTCGGGTGCATAAACCCATGCATGCCCCCACATCCATGATTGCCTAGGGCATACATTCATAGTTTTTTTTTTTTTTTAAGAGAGAGATAAGAAGCAATTTATTAAAGAATTAGAAAGGCAAAGGAAAGCAAAACAAGAGATCACCAAGATGGTGAAGAAACAAAGAAGATAGAAAGAAAACAGCAACAGAAACAGAAAAAAGCACCCAAAAGCTACGAGTCCTCACACCACAAAGAATACCACACTATGTTGTCAAAATCGGCCCAAACAGAGACCCAGTCCCTCAAAGACTTATAAACAAAGAGAATCAACTCTGTGCGACTCTGCAGCTTCCCTAGGGCATACTTTCATAGTTATCCTTTTATGATACAATCC
>JAOXJP010254211.1:0-21677 GCA_025762735.1 Platanus orientalis | reverse complement strand
TTTTTCTTTTTTTTGGAAGAAAATGCTCTGTGATGAAAACTGTAGTGTGTATGGTGAATGATAATCTAACATATGTTGTGTTTGGGGTAAAAACGTCCCAAAATGTGTTCTGATGGAAAAGTAGGTGTTTAAAAAGAGACACCAAATTCAAAAACCCATCATGTGTCAATGGATGCATAGTTATAGAGGTCTGTGTCAACACAGACAATCATTCTCCTTTTTTATGAAAAAAAATAAAAAGAAAAAAATTATATATATATATACACTAGCTGGTTTTTAAACACAGGCCACAAGGGTAATTTAGAGATTTCACATATCCTCTAAATTACCCTTGTGACCTATGTTTAAAAACCAGCTAGTCCATTGGGAACCTTGACCAAGTTACCTGTCTCAAGAGAGTTCTTGGTTGATCAGCTACTAAAATTGGGATGACATTACCAAACTGGTCACGCTCGAGTTTTTGGAGTAACTCACTCAAGTTTTCAGAATAACTCATACGAGTTTTCTAGGAAATTAGCTGCTTAACTTGTTTTTTTACCATAATACTCTATAACCCAATGTGAAAAGCTAAAAAGTTTACATTGCAGACTTATGGTATCTTCCCTTCAAGTTGTTTTGTTCCAAGTTTACAGCTTCCCTTCTGTCATCTATTTTTTTAGTTTTTTTATAAAAAATTTATATATATATATATATATTACTATTTTGTTATATTTATATAATTTTTAAAATATTAAGATATTTTAGTAGTGATTAGCTGGTAACTGGGAACAAGTTACTGAGTAACTTGGATCGGTAGACTTTTGGGTGACTAAACCTATATGAGTTTTTAAACATTGTTTGTGGCATTTTACACTCTAAACATTCTTTTATGTAATTTTTTAAAAAACCTCACTAATTTTATGAAATGACAAAAATACCCTTCTACAAAATTTATGTAACCAAAATACTTTCATCGATGCTTTATTTTTATTCAAATGACTAAAATGCCCTCCTCCCTCAAGCAACTATGAGAATGTTTTAAAATCCCTCTATTACTTTATTAATTGATTAAAATACCCTTGAGTATAAAATCTAGATCATGTTAGCAATGCTTCAAGTCTATTCAAGTAACTAAAATGCCCTCCTCCCTCAAGCAACTATGAAGAGTTTTTTTAACACACAAAGTATCCAATATACCTTATATTATTTTATTAAATAACCAAAAACATTCCTAAGTGAAAAATCTAGCTCATGTTAGCTTATGGAAAGATTTTTTTTAAAAATAAAGACAATATAACTAGTTTTTCTCACTGAATGACCTTTGTAGTGGGTTTAAAATTGCACTAAAATCCCGATAAGACTGAACATAACGTCTTCATAACAATTATCAGGAACTGAATGTTATATAAAAGCCTAAACATGGCAAATGCAAAGTTTCAATGCCTAACTTGGAGGAATTAAGAGTCATTGGTGATGGGTTATAGAATCTCAAGGCTACTCACTAGAAATATAGCAAACAAAATGGGGCTGATTGAGGTTTTTTAATATTGTGCATCTAAAACAGTGGAATTGAGATTTTTGAATTCTAATTTCATCTATGTACCATATATATACGCATCCAAATGGTAGAATTTTGAGTCTGTAGAATTTAATATGTGGTTTTTAATTCTGTACAATTGGAATTCCAAGGCCAATTCCAATTTTGTGAATCTAAATGCCTTAAAGGCATGGAAAGGTGTGGGAATTAAAAATAAAATCAGTGTTTAAAAAGTCGGATCAATCAATCCAGTGATTTGGAAGCTTGCAAATCCAAGTTATTGAATAACTCGTCTCTAGTTATCAATTGATTAGTATAAAAATATATTCATATTTTAAAATAAGATAAGAAAACAAATGAATATGTGAGTGTTTATGTTAATGTTTATATTGTTTCATACTAAATAGTCTTAAAACCAAGTTACTTAGCCAAGTTACTGGAAAACTAATTTGGGTTTTGTGCCATAAATTAGTAACACCCTTAGCCAACAGTGATTGGTGCTCAAACTACTTGGCATAGCTTGACTCTCATGTGGTAAGTATAGTAGGCCCATGCTAAGACTATTACCTGCACAAAATAGATGAGATGTTCGAAGATTAAGACTAGTATTACCAATTTCATTCCCTATCCCTTACAACCTCTATTAATATCACGTGACACTAACTGTGGTGTGTTTTTTTTTATTTTTATCATGATTTGTAATTTTAACAAATTGATTTGACATGCTTTTTTTTTTTGCTATCGTAAAAACAATTTTCATGAAAAAAATTAATAATGATTTGATTTTTAATGTTTTAAACCCTAAAAATTATGTAGGAATATTTTGAACCCTTATTTATTTATTTATTTATTACATTTTACTCATTATTTGTGAGGGTCAACCATAGCCCTCATAAATGCATGTGTATTTGCAAGGGCATTAAATATACCCTCACAAAAAAATATTGGCAAGAATATTTCTCTTTAAAAGAAAATTATATTTTAATCCAAATTTGCAAAGGAAAACAAAAACCCTTGCAAATAGAACAATAATAGTGATGGCTAATTTCTTGCCCTTGCAAAAAAAAAAAAATTCATATTTTGTAGGGGCTATAAATAACCATTGCAAATATTTTCATATTAGCAAGGGCTACTTTAAGCCCTCACAAATAAATTTGTATTAGTGAAGGTTGTATCTTTGCCCTCGTTAATACACATGTATTTATGAGGCCTATATCTTTTCACTCACAACAAATGTACATGTTGTAAGGGAAAATAAAAAACCCTCGCAAAAACATTTGGCAATAATATTTGTCTCCAAATTTTTTTGTATTTATGAGGGTTAATAATGCATTTGGGATGGTATTTTGGTTTTATTACAACTATTTTGGCATTTTACCAAACAATTGCGAGGGCTGTAATTAACCCTCATAAATACATTTTTATTAGTGAGGGCAATAATTCGCCCTCACAAATAAATTCATATTAATGAGAGCTACTTCTTTCCCTCACTAATACGAATGTATTTGCAAAGGATAACTCTATGTACTCACAAAAAATGCACATTTTGTGAGGGCAAATAAATACCCTCACAAAAACATTTGGTGGGAATATTTCCCTCCAAAATTTGTGTATTTACGAGGGCCAATAATGCATTAGCGACGATCTTCTGGTCGTATCATAACTATTTTTACATTTTACCAAACAGTTGTGAGGGTAAAGTTCTGCCCTCGCAAAAATGTATTTTTGGGAGGAGTTTAGATAACCGTCACAAATGTTTTGTCCCTAAAAGTCATATTTGTTGTAGTGTGTTTCGGCCATGATTCTATTTTTGATTTGTTATGTTCTGATTAAGTTAAAAGTATATGATTCGTATTGTTTTCCGTTTTGCACATGAAACTGTATTTTTGTAATATGCTTAGAATTGTTAAAAGAATGATTAAAACATTGCATCGTTTTGTATATTGTTTAGAATATGTGAAAACTATCTATTTTGAATTTTTGTAATTATGTTATGTCTTGATCCAATGTTTCCCATAATTTACCTATTTTCTTATTAAGTTTGTCAAGTTTACCTCAAATTGATACCACATATGTGAATATATCGCATAGTAGTAATTCCAAATAGAGAGGACTAAAGACCAGATGGATTTTGATTTATCTTATGAGACTTTGGGATTTATTTCAGTTATTTCAATTTAAAGACATAATGTTTATTTCAATTTAGTTTAGTTTATTGGAATGGATGTAATAAAGTAATGTATTTTAGTATTTGAATTTATTATTTAATTTTAGTCATTGTCAAACTAAATGTTATTTGGATTGGAAAGTTAGACATACAAGTTTGTGGATTATGGTTATGGATTTTATTTACAAGTTAGACTTATATGTAATGGAATGGTAATGAGTAATGGTTTATGATTGATATATTTATTTCAGTGTATGAATGTGGAAGTAAATGAAAAATTGCACAATTCTTATAGGATATTTATATGTTAATGAATGAATGGATTAATGTCATATGTCGAAATTCATGGCCTTATAGGGCGTGACAAAGTTGATATCAAAGCTCAAGGTTTGAGGTTCTATAAACGTATATGATGAAGCTCTAAGTTTAAATTCAGAAAGATAAATACATAAGGTCTAGAAATAGTTAGAATTAGAAAACCATAGGAAAAGAACATTAGAACATTAGAATGAGGTTTTAAAAATATATTAAAATTTAAAATAATATGATATGATTTGGTTTTGATAAAGTCTAATATATTTGAGGATGATTTGATAATTTTAGGAAGTCTAATATTAAGTTTATCTGATTATTTGTTTTAGGAAAATATGTTATCCCAAGTTGGGTTTGAGATTCTATAGATAACTAAAACCTAAGATTTAAGTTTGAGTTCTAGGTTTTGAGTTCAAAAATATGTAGAGAATTATGAACATAGAAAACTAGGAAAATAGTGAAAATATTGTGATTGATTGGATTTTTGGAAGACTATGATGTAAGATTGATTGATACTACACCGAAGCCATCAGAGTATGATTTAGGCTCTATCGACTCTGCTTGGTAAGACTGATACCTGAGTTGGTATATAAGTTATGTGTAAACAAGATTGGGGAATGGGAGATGTTAGTAGATTTGGTTTTATTAGACTTACTTGATTTTGATGTGACCTTTACATGGATTGGCTACCTGCTCATCATGCCAATGTGGATTGTTATAACAAGGAGGTGATTTTTCACATCTCGGTTAGTTTGAGGTTGTGTTAAAAAAAGACAGAGTTTTCCTAAGATTATATATGTCCTTCAACCAGAAAGACTATTGTCTAAAGGTGGGCTAGGTACCTAACTTACATTATAGATGACTAGAAGGATGGAGTGCAAATTAGAGACATATCTGTTGTTAGAGATTTCAACGATGTATTTCTTGATGATCTTCTCGGTTTACTTTCAGATAGGGAGATTGAGTTAGTGGAAGACACTAAGCTTATTTCTACAACACCATATCGCATGGCACCAGCTGAATTTGAGGACCTTAAAGTGTAGTTGCAGGACTTAATTGATAGAGGTTTTGTCTACCCTAGTGTTTCACCATGGGGCACACTTGTTTTGTTTGTAAATAAGGGTGGAACTATAAAGATGCTCATTGATTACAGACAGTTGAATAAGGTAACAATGAATAACAAGTATCCATTACCAATGATAGATGATCTTTTATATCAATTACATTTTGCTAAGGTCTTTTTTAGGATTGACCTTAGGTTTGGCTACCATTAGCTTCGGATTAAGAGCGATGATATACCTAAGATTACTTTCCGTACTTGGTATGGACACTACGAGTTTCTAGTCACGCCCTTTGGATTGACAAATGCACTTGCAACATTTATGGATCTTATGAACAGGGTGTTTAAACCTTATCTTGATTAGTTTATCATTGTATTTATTGATGATGTTTTGGTTTATTTAAAGAGTTCAGAGGAACATGAAGAACATTTACATTGCAGACTTTAAGGGACTATAAGCTTTATGTAAAGTTCAATAAGTGTGAGTTTTGGTTAGACAATGTGGTTTTCTTGAGACCTATGTAATCTCAAAATATAGAATTTATGTAAATCCCAATAAGATAAAGGTAGTGGTTTATTGGCCTAGACGTATGAATGTGTTTGAGATTTGTAGTTTTCTAAGATTGGTTGGTTACTACAGGATGTTCGTTCTACGATCTGAATAATGCACTCCAAAAAACATACTATGCATAGCAGAATAATCCCCAAGTGCAAGGTGTAGTAAAGTAGTAAAAAAACCTGGTAAGACTGGAGTCGATCCACAAGAACTGAAGAACAAACAACTTCAAGGGAAAAATATGGAAATAGAAAATTAGCAAGAATCAAAAAGAGAGTTTGATTGTGTCCTCAAAGTAAAAAAAAGAAGATTGAACATACTAATTATAAAGAAAAAAAAGAAATGAACTAAAGAGCTATAGATAAAATCAGGAGATGAACACTAAGGCTTCGGGGATACACATGAAAAATTATAAACAAACATTAATTTGGTTATCTCAGTTGGGGGAGAATGATGTGTTTTTCCTAACCGGAGTGTTCGACAATAAAAACAGGGAATATCTTAACCCTCAAATTATGTTTTTTTTAATTTGTCATAAAAGGGTTCACTAACACAACACAAAGATTGTCCCTAGCATCCAGTGTGACCAGGGTCAACGTTGGATCTTAGAGAATCCTCTGGTGTGTCAACATCTCCTTGAGAGGATGAATCAGGCAATTACATAATTTTTTAAATCAAAGATTATCATTAAAAAATATTCATTCAATGACTGCTTAAAGATATGCAAAACCATGCTATTATGTTGTAGAAACTTTCCCAAGGATCTTATGTAACCAAAGTCGACGACGAATCTCAAGAAATATACAAACATGCAATACCCATAAAAAAATCATTAACACAGTTACATCATGAAATAATCGTGAAAGCAAAAATTGAATTAAAACTTCATTCATAAGAATCCATGTTTGACCCCTAGCTAGGGCTAGGGGTTTAGCTACTCATAATCAAAGGAAATTTCAGAAATAAAGTTTCATTAAACATCATAAAAAGATCTAGATACAAAGTAATGAAAGGAGGGGAGATAGAGAAAAAGCCTAGATTGTTCTCTTTTGATCTATGAACTTGAATACTCCATTTTTTTTCTGTGACTTGCACAATCTGATCTTCTGCTCCAAGGTACTTTAATTTGCTCAAATGGTTAGTGGTGGAAGGTTGAAGGAGCCCCCGAACTTGGGCTGTGAGATCTCTTTTATATGTTTTCTTTAGGGTTTCTAAGAAAATGAGAAAATAAGGAAATATTGGAGAGTGAATATGTTAAATCTCGTCATCCATAATTGGGTCAACTTCTAGCTCGATTTCAACCTAGAAAACATCCGAATTTGCTCTCATTTATAATGCAAAGTTGTCAGGCTTTAAATCTTCTTTTCAGAGCCGCGTATTTCACCTCAATCTGATATTGGGATAGAAAGTTATTGCCAAAATACCGCAGTTGACTCAAATTTCTCTGTCCAGATTTCCTTCCGAATTTGGAGCTGCAAGTTTTTTCTCTTAGATTTGGGCCCCACGTGATTTGCTAGTTGATTTTAAACTTCCTACAAAATAAGATATGCATCAATACACCATTTTAAGCGGGCTTGGATTATGTGAGAATGAATCTTGAGAGAACCGTGAAAACAGCACCAGAGGGGTTGACGCACCAGTAGCGAAAAGTGATTTGCACTTTTTAGGGGGGCACTTATCACTTTTCGACGCTGATGTGTTCGTACCCTGATGCCATTTTCACAGTTCTCACAAGATTCATTCTCACCTAATTTTTCGTGATTTTAAGCATACAAATAAATATTGAGAAATCTCATATATCTGTGTAAAATGCATAAATAAATGCAAAATAGATGTGATAATGCCTACTAAAACTATGACAATACTACAATGTTAAGCTATTATCAGTTCATGGAAGGATTTTCTAGCATAACTAGACCATTAACTAAGCTGACGCAGAAGAATGTCAAGTTCGACTGGAATGAGACATGTGAGCACAATTTACAAGAACTGAAACATTGTTTAATTTATACAATGGTCCTTTCATTACCATTATGCACAGGAGGAAAGTATGTGATTTACAATGATGCTTTTAGAAAATGTTTGGGTTGTGTTTTAATGAAAGATGTGAAGGTTATTACCTATGCGTCTAGACAGCTTAAGTCTTATGAGCAAAATTACCCAACTCATGATTTGAAATTACCTACGGTCGTTTTTACACTAAAGATTTGGAAGCATTACTTGTATGGAGAATCTTATGAGATTTATATAAATCACAAGAGTTTGAAATATTTATTTTTTCAAAAAGATCTGAATTTAAGGCAAAGAAGATGGTTTAAGTTGATTAAGGATTATGATTGCACTATTTTTTATCATCATGAAAAAGCCAATGTGGTTGCTGATGCATTGAATCCGAAATCTTTTAGCAATTCAGCATGTGCTATGACACAATTTAGAGTACATCCTGTTTTAAATAACAAGATCAAGGCAATTCAAGGTTTAGATCCCCAGATTCAGAAGATCATCGAAGAGGTCATGAAAGGGTAAAAAACAAACATTGCAATTCAAAAAGATTATTCTTTATGGTATAGTAAGAGGTTGTGTGTGTCTAATGACTCCAAACTTAAAAGAAAAATCACTGAAGAGGAACACAAAACAACTTATGAGAGTACAAAGATGTACAAAGACCTAAAAGAGCACTATTGTTGGAATAACATAAAATAAAAAATTACGAATTTTGTATCCAAGTGTTTTACTAATCAACTTGTGAAAACAAAACACCAGAAGCCAGTAGGATTGTTACAACCTTTGGAAATTCTTGAATAGAAGTGAAAACACCCAAAGGCTTAATTAGGTTGCTCATTAACTAGTTAAATCAGTTCTCATGGCTACTAATGAACCATTAGTGAGGCCATTCTAGAATGTAGTTGTTGGTACTGTTTAATGAAATTTCATTTACTAAAAAAATGTATATATATCAATTATATAAGTCAAATAGTCGATGAACAAGCCCATAGGCTTGCACAGATATGTTTCCTCTCTCTTGGGCAGGAGCTATCTTGTAATTGTTGGACTCTCCCTAAGGAGCCTTTTGGTTCTATTTCTTAATGCAAAATCACTTACCAAAAAAAAAAAAAAAAAGATACTAAATATGCTGATGAGTAGAACAAATAGATCCTTATATAGCACCATGACAGATAAAGGGAGATAATTTTTTCTTATGATTTTTTTAATACGATTTTTCTCTTATTAAATTGAATGAGACTTTTCTTGAGGCAAATAATATGCTCATGTTCATTGCAATCTGGTCTTATCCAGCCTCCCAGCCAATGAAGCCATGCAACACACAAGTGAATTAGATTAAATATTAAAATATTTTTTTAACCCCTAAAATAGCCTCTTCTTCATCTCTGTATCACATGTATGAGTGAAACAACAAATGTCGTTTTTCCATTGAGACAAAGCACCTAAAACCCTCTTTCAAAGAATAAAAAAAGAACCATTAGGGTGTGAGATTGAGACCATGTTTTTATTGCCTTAACACCCTCTTTCAAATTACCCCCCCCAAAAAAAAAAAAAAAACCTATTTCAAAGAATCCCATAACTGCAATTGCAACTCCAACACCGATTCTGCCTTTAAAATCCTCTTTTAGAGAAGTCCATCACTACATTTCCAACAATAATATGCCCCCGTGCTCTGGCGGCTAAGGCATCTGTCTTCCATAGGGAAGACCCAGGGTCAAATCCTTGGAGGGGGGTTGGGGTGAGCTGTGCAAAGTGGTGTCACCTGTTCGGGTTCACGAGTTCTCGGTTTTGACTGGTTTAGGCCAATCTCACTTCAAGCGGTTGATGAAGGCCCATGTGGCTGTACCAAAAAAAAAAAAAAGAATTCCAAAAGAACCATTGGGTGAACTAACCCTTCTTCAACTTGTGATTTCTTCAGTGGACATTAGGTTCCAGATTGCAATTACAAACCCTTACATGATGAAAACTGCCCATTTCATTGGAACACTTGGAATTGCTAAATGAGTATGTGTGTGTGTGTGTGTGTGAGAGAGAGAGAGAGAGAGCATGGAGAAAATCAACTCCTTAGAGATGGGTGCTTGAAAATTGCACATCTTTCTCTCTTTTTTGTTCCCACTACCTTCTTTGTGTCATTGCTCTCCCTGTTATCTCATTGTTGCATTGCCATGGCATTTATTCTTGTTGTGGGTCTTTTTGGTTTCCGCTACTTTCACTGCTTCCTTATGCTTGTCCTTGTTCTTTGGGTTGTTCTTCGTATTGCTCTTGACAATGTCTCTCGCACCGTTGTTACTGGGGTTGGCCTTGCTATTTTTACCACCTTGACCTCGTCATTTTCTTTTTCCTTGTTTTCTCTACTGCTCTCTGTAACGTTCCTCAAAATATTCTTGGCATTCCTGTTGGTCTCTATACCATTGTTTCTATTGACACCGTTGCTGACATTGCTAAAACTCTTGCTCCAAATCACCGCTTTTGTAAACAAGAGATAAAGTCTTCCGAGAGAAGGAACAAAGAGATAGTGAGGCTAACGCCTAAGTCAAAGGGCGGCCACATCAGTGTCAAAAGTGACTTAGACTCGCCCCCAAAAAGTGAAAAATGAAAATCACTTTCAGCGCTGATGTTTCCACCTGCTTGATCATCGGCAGAGGAGGGCAAAGGTTCGGGGTTGGTGTGTAAAATCCTCACTGACAATGAGAGGACAAGAAGACACAAAAGAAGCATCTTTTATCGCCATGGTCATGACAGAGAAAGCTCCACTTTGTCCACTTTTTCATGCTAGGTGTCTTCATCCGCATCAAGCTGTATAAAACATGAGCACAAGATGAATGAGCAAATTATTTGACTTTTCTAAAATGTCTAGGGGAATTGTTGTTTATGACTTTCAATCCCACTCATTTTCCAACCAAAAAAAAAAAAAAAGGCCCACCAATTTAAGTTGTCTTATGGCACGAGCGGTACATTATTACATCGACATCCGTTGAGGATGACTACTAATCCATTCCCAAAGTCAAAAAAAAAAAATTCCCACAACTGTCGTGACAATCAATAATTTCTAGACACGTATTTAATTTTCTTTTTCTCAACCGTCAAATAGGTATAAAAATAGACCGTCTAGATCACATGATAACTTCTATGAATTTGGAATTAATGTGGGACCCATTTGAAAAGGCATGCGTCAAGTGTAGTTATGTTGTTTGCACATTACTGCCGAAATTAACGGAAGATAACGACTCAACACTGAAGCCAACGTTATCAAATCTCGAGATCGTGAAACCGACTATTCAATAAAAGAAAATTACATAAAATTCTTCTACTATATATTTTCCTATTCATTATTATATTTAATGATCTAAGGAGACGTTTTCTTATTTTTGGTACATGATCTAAGAAGACGTTTGTATGCTCAAAATAATAGTTTTTCTCTTCCGGCACAAAGGGTTGTTTGGTTTGTTGCTTGTATAGTTTATTTAGAAGAATAAGTTGAGTGACACAAATCTAATTAAAAAAAATTCTTATGTGAGAATGAGACTAACACGTGATATGATTCCTGACGACGAATGTCTTGACAAAGAATTGGGGTCAAGGGGGGGTTTTATAGTAAATACATGATTAGATTAATCTCAATGCATTTACTAAAGTACCCTTTGCCGGGCATCGTGCTGTATGTTGGTACCTGTGTGATATCTCTCCATTCAAAGTCTAGATGATTCCAAGTCATGATTTTCATAGTGGTTTTCATCATGGCACCACCTAATAAAATCATGAATTTCATTTTAAGGAATTTGATTCAATTAGATGCATGCTTATATGATGAGGTGTTGCTTGTAAACATGTGATTCGAGTCAATCTCATACTTGTTTAATCCATTGCCAAGAATCTCCGCCAATGCCAATCTCTCACAATATGACTACAAAAGCAAGATGACACACAATAGCTCTTAAATATTGAACCATGGACCTTTGATGAGTAGATAGACTGTAAATTTATCCCAAGGATTGTGTTTAGTAGTATTGGGTTTACAGCAAGTTTACATATTCTTGAGATGCACACCATTCGAAAACTGAATTAAAATGGGACCAAGAATTCAGAATCCAAGGCCTTGTCTGGTTGTCATGAAAAGCTGATTTTCTTGTGATTCTTAAGAAAATATCAATTTTCAAGCTGTCATGTTGCCAAGAACTAGAAATCCCCATTTTTTTTAAAAATATTTTCTCATGTAACTATTTTTTGCCTGTTACCATATTGTTTTTACATGCCTCTTGCATGAAAATCCTCTACTTGAAATTGTAATACATAAGTTTTTATTTTATTTATCTTGGCAATTAAACAGTCATAGGAAAATGATAAAAGATTCTTTTCTATTCAATTCAAGGCAACCAGACCAGGGCCATATTGGATTGTGCTATGTAAAAAGCAGTATTATTTTTCTTCAAATAATTGCATTTTAATTGGGCATCCAAATAGACCTACAAAGCAAAAGACATTTAAAACCAAAAAGCTCTTTTGCTAAGCAAATTTAAAATAAAGTTAAAAACTTAAAACAATATTATTATGATAATCCAGTTTTTTCGGCACCAACCCAAAGAAGTTAGAAAGAGAGCCATAAAAGCATTTTGAAGGATAATAAACTCTCCATCTGCCATAGTCAGTCACATTCAATCTCTGAAAGCTACACCCATCGGTTTCATGGTGAATGTTTAAAAGAAGAAAATTAAGTGACAAATCTTCAGGTTTTCTTCTGCTCACTATTTCTTTTGGGGCTCCAATATGAATGATATCTGATTCCCTGGAAGTTTGGAACCCATTTTACATATCTGTACTTCATTCGTTTTTTGTTCACTAGGGTTTCGTTCAGTTTCTGCTGTTTTCCCCCCATTTTTTCTTTTCTTATCAAAGTGGAGTTGTTAGGAGAGGTGGCAAACTTCTTTCTACATTGGTGAAAGAGGTTGGTCGATTGATGAGTGAGATCGGTTTGGATTTCTCTTGGGATTTTGTTCTCGGTTCTTCTTTCTGGTTGTGTATTTAATTATGGTTTTCTTGATGTTTGTTTGGTGTAGGATCTGTTATATCTACGAGTTGCAGGTGAATTGGTAGAGACATTGGTGGATGACTGATTCCAGATTGTTCTTCTCCTGGTAATGCCAGTTCAGTAAGGTAATGCTTTCTCCTGCAAAATAATTGATGTGTGAAGCAATGCTGGTCGATTGGCAAAGGGGATTCATTTGAATCTATGAGGGTTTCGATTTGGTTCTTCTTTTATACTTTTTTTTTTTTTTCTGTGGGTGGGATTGATATATAATTCCTGAATTTGAAGCTATCTTAGCAGATTGGGGAAGCGATGTACGTTTGGAGTTGTCGGATTTTCTTGGTTATGGCTCAGTTGAGTTTGGGTTTATGGAGTAAAAATGCCAGTTTGGAAAGATGATCTGGAGGGTTTCTGGATAGCTCTGAGGAATTACAGTTTCTCAACGGGTTTCTGAGCATGAGGAGACCGAAAAGTGATCCTCCAGGTGGGAGGAGGTTCAGATTGTCTCATTTTTTGTTGGGTATAGCGGCATTGTACCTGTTTTTTATATCTCTCAAGTTCCCTCAGTTCTTAGAGATTGCTACTGTGTTGAGTGGGGATGAGAGTTTTGTAGGACTGGACGGATCGTCAATGAGTGATGAAGATGGGGATAAGAGCAAACCCTTCTTTAATTCGGTTTATAAGGATGCTTTTCACAGGAAATTGGAAGATAATGATTACCAGAATGCACCATTAATGCCACGGAAGGAACCATTTAAGGAGGAGATGGGTGGGTCCCGGTCAATCAAGCCTCTTCAGCACCGCTATGGTCGGATAACAGGTGAGATTATGAGGAGAAGAAATAAAACAAATGATCTGTCTGAGCTGGAGAGAATGGCAGATGAGGCATGGACACTAGGTCTGAAGGCATGGAAAGATGTAGAAAATTTTCATTCCAAAGAAACTAATCCAGGTTCTGTCCTTGAGGGGAAGCCTGAGTCATGTCCATCATCGGTATCGATGAGTGGAGAAGAACTTGAGAGGGGGGACCATATCATGTTTCTTCCTTGTGGGCTTGCAGCAGGTTCTTCTATTACAGTGGTAGGGATGCCCCATAATGCTCATCAGGAGTATGTCCCTCAGCTTGCAAGGTTGAGACATGGGAATCCTATGGTTTGGGTTTCGCAGTTTATGGTTGAATTGCAGGGCCTCAAGGCAGTGGAGGGGGAGGATCCGCCTAGGATTCTGCATTTGAATCCACGATTGAAAGGAGACTGGAGTCATTGGCCAGTCATTGAACACAATACTTGCTACAGGATGCAATGGGGTACGGCTCAGAGGTGCACTGGTTTATCGTTCAAGAACGATGCTGACATGCTGAGTAAGCTTTTATCTTCTTTTCAGTTTATCTTTTCTCCAAGCAATTGGTTAACTGTATAGGTTTTCAGGATCTTGTATGATGCAGGAACTACTAAGAGAAGAGAATTTTCAAAGCAATAAAGGTAAGAGCAAATTGTGAGGGTGAAACGAGGAAGAAGGAATATTGAATTTAGGTTTATAGAATTATGGTAACTACAAAACTAGAATATCAGAAATTTAATATATAAAATCGGTGATGGAATTATCTAGAGAAGAGTTGATGGAATTTTAGTAGAAATAGTAAGTTTTTAGATATAGAGGATAAGAATAAAAGGAAAATCAGAAAATAATCAGATATAAAATAAACAGAAATAGAAGAAAGGGAAAGAAGTTAAACCCATCAAAATCAATACCAATGGAACTACAGGAATGAACACTTAAGAGACCTTGAAAGCATTAGCATCTTTAAGTGGAGAGAAGAATCTGCACCAAACCCATATGCTAGAGCATTTTTTTTATTCAACATTAAATTTCCTTTAGATCACGCCATCTCCCCACTTTGATAAGAAGCATAAAACATTTATATATATAAATAAGAGGGTATGAAAATATCTAAAGTTGTACAAGGACTATACACAGGTAAGCAAGGAAAGCAGCAAAGAATAACAACTAACCCCATATACAATCAAGCCTGGCTATAGCCCTACAATGCCTACCCAGTCCCCCAAAGAGTTCCTTCCTATCCATATTTTCTAACCCTTTACAAAGTTTTCCCCCCCCCACCCCCCCTCCAAAAAAAAAGTTCTTCTTTAAATTTAGTGATGACCCTGAAAGATTGTTCAGAGTAGTTTTGGGACAATTGTTTATGTATTTCAACAGGACATAATGACCAACATATTGCCGCTGGAACCAACTGCCAAGAGACTTTCATCTGATTGTGGTTTGCTAACTCATCAGTTGACTTTGAAGGCTTGGAGGAGTCACCCAATGTATTCCAAACTCACCAAGGTTGACCACACCCCAAGAGCAAGAATGCAATGAATGAAAAGATCAGATTTTGACTCCTCACTTCTCATACAAAGCAAGCAGACATTTGAAAGTACAACGTCACCTTTAATAAGATTATCTATCATCAAGATTTTCCCCAGGACTGCTGTCCAGAGTAAAAAGTGCACCGTACTAGGAATTGACTGATAGAGATATCTCGGACATGCTTCAAGGAAGGCACCCTTATATGGCTGTATCTCCCTCTATATGTAATGGCTTGGGCTGTCAGCGTGAAAATGCAGGTGCGAGTCTTTTGAGCAGCCACTTTGTGCAAAAAAAGCCAAATGTTAGGTTTGTTTCTGGTCCACCCCTCCAAGCACCGCATAGTTACGAGACCAACATTGGGTAATGACATTTTTTTCCCCTCTATATGTAATATATGTGGTACAAATGTGGAATTGGGTAGTCACTTGTTTATTCACATTGATTAAGCTAGATCAATGTGGAGATTCTTTATGTCTTCCCTCTCATTTTACTTTGTGTCCTTGACCTTATGAGACAATAGAGTGGGGATGCTAGAGGAGTGTGGGGAACATTGTTTATGGGGGCTGTTCTCTGAGGAATCTTGTGGGGCATTTGGAAGGAGCGGAATAAAAGAATTTTTGAGGACAAGAAGACACTGGTGAAGGTGGTTATTGATTCTATCCTAGGATTCTTTTATGATAGATTGGGTGTCTTGCATTTCTTCCTCTTCTTATAAGGATGGTCTTATTTAAACAAGGTGGGAGCCTCCTCAAGAAGGGAAAACAAAGTTGGATTTTGATGGCTTTTCCTTTGGTAACGCGGGGCCTGCTGGATTTGGGTGTGTTGCTAGGGATTCTAATGGGAAAGTGGTGTTTTCCATGAGTGGTGCGCTTGGCTTTTGTGGCTCAATGAAAGCGGAGGTGCTTAGCCTTCTCAAAGGTCTTTGAATGCTCAAAGTTAGAGGTTCATCTGAATGCTTGGTTGAAGGTGACTTGAGTACGGTCATAAAATGGGCTAATGGGATGATGGTGGGCTCCTAATAGCTTCATCAGTTCGTGTGGGGGATTAAGTTTCTTGTGCATGACATGATGTTGGTGTTGGCCCATATTCCTAGATCAAAGAATGATGTGGCTGATAGTTTAGCTAAGTAGGGGGTGGGTTTGAGTGATATATTTGTTGGAGATCATATTCTGGATTGTTAAAGTGGTCTGTCTTGTAGCCCTGTAGTGCTTATTTTTTCATTGTTTGTAGGCTGCTCTTCTTTTTGTAATAAAATTAATCGTTATTCATAAAAAAAAGAAAAAAATGTTATGGCAAAAACATGTGAAATACCACGTAGGTTTATCCTAGAGGGGGGGGATGAATAGGATTTTAAAGTTTCTTTAGCCATTTTAGATTGTTAGGATTGATTTTAATTCAATTTTAGCTTCTTTTGAATTAAACCAAGAGTGTGTGCCAATGGTGTAGCTATTCAAGCATATAAAATAATCAAATAGATAGAGTGTAATAATTGATATAGCTAAAAACTTAAAGAGATAGGAAATCACACAAACAATCCACAACACAAGATTTATAGTGGTTCGACACAATGGCTTACGTTTACTCTTCTAAAGCTCACACCGAGCTTAGGTATATTTCATTTAGATTGCCTAATACATTTTATGTCAAAAACATACAAAACCTATTCTACTTGTCCTTGACAAGTTACACATTACACTTGGTCTCTTCGGCGAGTGTGATTAACTTCCGATGTCTCCGGCGGAAGCAAAACAATAATAATGTGTATATGAATGCAAAGAGTAAACATATATTATTAAAATATGACTGATGTTGTTACTTTACCAAGTGAGAGTGCTCCTTGTTGAGCTAATGTGCCTTAGTACACCCAAAATGTTTCAAGTCTTGGTTCTTGAGCTCATTGAACTTAACCAAGCTAGGGTTTTCTCTTAGTACTACCCACAAGTGTCTATTATAAAGTTGCTAGCTAATGGTAGAGAGAGAGTAGTGTAGAGAGTGTTCTTCTCAATAAGATAGTATGCTTCAAAGCTCAAAACAGTGAAGGAGAGGGTTTCTCTTCAATAGAGGCTCAATTAAGCAAGGGTTCTAAAACTCTTCTCAAATTGCTTGAAGTGGTTGCCCTAAAGGGAAATTTTCCCCCTTATAGTGGACAAAATCCACTCTCAATCGTGGGATTGAAATCTTTCAAAACGGGCAATAATTAGTATCCCTAGGTGCAGAAAATGGAGTTTCAAAATCACCAATTTGCAGCCCTGATCAATTAGGCACTTAGGGATTGATCAGACCAAGATCCTTATCTGATCGATCAGGGAAGATGGTTTATTCTGCTCAGGTGCTTGATCGAGGGTCCCCTGATCGATCAGGCACTTGGTGATTGATCAGGCAAGATCCTTCCTTGATTGATCAGGGGACATGGTGCATCTCCTACTGTCTTTTTTGGGTGCAACACATGGTGACCTCTGATCGATCAGGCACTTGGTGATCGATCAGGGTGTCTTGAATTGAGTTTTTTCAAGTTTCAACTACTTTTTGGGGGCTTTCACATGGGCGTTTCGCTTGGGCCTCGGGCCATGTTTGTCATACATGGCTAGGCTTCTTTGGGGCCTAATACACCGTCCCATATGCTTATATGGATGCATGCATATACCTTGGCTTGGTTGGAGCTCTAGGGGCCCAACTCCATGTCTTGGTCTTCTTGTTTATGGTCCACTTGAGTCAACAAGTTGAGTTAATGTTCTTTGGTGCATTTGGACTCTTACAAGACTTACATACATTGTTTGATCATGGGTCATTTTGTAAATGTCTAGAAAGTCACTTTTTAATGAGGATTTTTCAAACCAATTATCCTCCTAAAAAAGAGTTTTGTTGCCATTTCCCACTCTTGTGCTGATTCCTTCCTCAAACTGGCCGACATGTTTCATTATACCTTTCCAGAGGCCCTTACCATGGGGTCTGTAAACTACATTAGAATCCCATCACTAACAGATCTATACTTGGTTTTCATGATCCTTTCCACAGTGAATATTGCTGTCCCAAAATGCCAATCATTTACATAAGAGAGACCTGTTGTTGGGGATGATTGGGCGAAAGCTAATGCCACCCAAACTTCCTAGGTTTACAAATAAAATCCATGCTACCAAATAAAATCTAGAAGAGTTCTTCCACTTTTTCTATATGAAATTCCTTTGTAGAAGCTCAATCTTCTTTTCCACTGAGGGAGGAATAACCATTAGTGATACAAAATAAGTAGGGATACTTTCTAGTGAAGCCTTATTATGAGTCACTCTGCCCCCTTTTGACAAATACGATCTTTTCCACCTTGATAGCCGCTTCAGGATTCTTTCCACTACTGGGTTTTAGATTACCTTCATTTGAAGGTGGTATGTTCTAAAGGTGTCTTGAATTCAACTAGATGTGCAATCTAGAGAGCGACCCAAATGACCCTATTAATGACCTGTTTTAGGGTTCGACGCAACCCACTTGATAGATAGGTTTTTTAGTGGGTTATAGGGTTTTTTTGGGAACAAAGCTGTCACACTTCTAACTTGTTCTTCTTTTGTAATGAAATTCTTCTTGCTGGTTTGCTCATGGATGTCGGCTTCAAGTCGAACCACATAAATTGTTTGTGTGCTATGTGGTTTGCTATTTTTGCTATTTTCTTTCTTCTACTTACTTGCATATGAGCTCCAATAGGGTTTCCACACAATAAATTGGTACTAGAGCCTTAGTTTTTTTAAAATTTTTTTTTATTGAGATTTTTCTACATGGCGGCGACAAAGTACAAAGCAGAGCGCAAAACAACTTCATTCTATGGCATGTGAAGATGTGTGTTCTGTTAATTCGATAGGGTTTGCACAAAGCCTTGGTAGGGTAGGAGAAGCTTCTTGTGATAATGATGGAAGATGACATAGAGGAACTCGATGCAAAGGTATTTAACGCGATTAAGTTTTTCCTGGCCGATGAGGTGGTGTGAAAGGTTGTAGATGAAGTTATTGCTGTTGAATTGTGGCTCATGTTGCAAAGTCTGTATTTGACCAAGTCTCTTATGAAGATGTTATATTTAAGACAACACCATTATACTTTGAGGATAAGAGAAGGTACATGTCTTAAAGCCCATCTTCACGAATTCAATAAAGTTATTACGGATTTGAAGGATATGGATGTTAAAGTTAATGATGAAGATTAAACTATTATTGTATTATTCTCTTTACCTCCATCGTTTGAACAATTTGTTACTACTTTACTTAATGGAAATGATACCATCTCTATGGAGGATGTTAAAGTATCCTTGCACTCGAGGGAGTTAACGAAGAAGGTATTTGGAGAAGAGAGTGTGGGTTCGGTTGAAGGTTTGGTAGCAAGAGGAAGAACAAAGGAGAATTGTTCAAATAATAATAAAAGTCTATTTAGACAAAGTCTAGATTGAAAATGGTAAATGCCATTACTATCATAAGGCAGGTCATTAGATACGAGACATCCATAGCTCAAAGAGAAGGAGAATAAGGAAGTCATTGGTGTTGTTGAAGAAAATTCTGATGGTTTTAAAAGCATCCTTTCAGTGACTAACCTTAACGTATGGTCGGATGATGAGTGGATTCTTGACTTGGGTCTTACCATGTGTCTCAACTAGGATTGGTTTACAACATATAATGTAGTGAACAGTGGTACAATTTTAACGGGGAACAACATGCCTTGTAAAACTGTTGGAATTGGAACAATCTGAATTAGGATGCATGACTAGATTGTTAGGAGCTTGTCTAATATTCAACACATACCGGAACTAAAAAAAAATCTCATTTCTTTGGGTACTATTGACTCCAACAGGTACAAGACTGAAGGTGGAGTTATGAGGATAACAAATGGTACTTTGGTGGTGATGAAAGGACAAAAGATTGGTAACCTTTATGTGCTTTCATGGTAGCATGGTTTTAGGTGTAGCAAAGGTTTTATCATTGGCAGATTCAGATATTGATACTATTCACTTATGGAATATGCACTTAGGGCATATGATGAGGGGAATTGACGTCTTGAGCTAGCATGGCTTGGTTTGTGGTCAGAAAATAGGGAAGCTAGACTTCTATGAGCATTGTGTGTTTGAGAAACAATGTAGGGTTAAGTTTAGTTCGGCTGTTCATAGGACCAAGGGTATAGTAGATTATATTCACTACTTGAGAAAGGTTTGGATATATACTTTGAAGCATAAGGATGAAGTGTTTGTCAATTTCAAACAGTGGAAGACCATGATTGAAAATAAGATAGGCACGAGGATCAAGTGACTAAGAACTGATAATGATTTTGAGTATTGGTTAGGTGAATTTGATCACTTTTGCAAGAATGAGGGGTTTGTGAGGCATCACATAGTTTGAAAAACACCCCAACAAATGTAGTGGCAGAATGCATGAACAATACATTTTTAGGGAGAGCTTGTTGTATGCTCTCTAATGTTGGTTTACGTAACGAATTTTGGGTTGAAGCATTATCCACAACTTGCTACTTGATGAATTGGTTTTCATGGATTGCCATTGAGTGTAAGACTCCTGAGGATGTATGGTTTGATACTCTTGTTGATTATTTTGGTTTGAGGGTTTTTCAGTTGTCTTGCTTATGCTTATATGAATGAATGTAAGCTAGAACCTTGAGCCAAAGTGTATTTTTCTGGGTTATGCATTTAGGGTGAAGGGATATAGGTTATGGTGTTGATGTTGCTTTTGATGAATCTACCGTGCTTCACTTGAAAAAGGAGACTGTTGATGCAAATAGGGACATGGTATTAGTGAGTAGTGAAGCTAGAGTGTGAAAATTCTGGGAAGGGGCTAGATAGCAGTTTCATTCAGCCTATTAATGAAGAGGTGCAATGTCCTAGTGATGAGGAAGATGCACCATAAGAGCATCAGTACAATATTGCTACTGGGAGATAGATGAGAGAGATTAGACCTCCTCAGATATAGTAGCTATGTAGATATGGTTGTTTATGCACTGGCTGTGGTAGAGCCTATTGAGTCTCAAGAACCCTTTACATACCGTGAAGCTGTCACAAGTAGTGAGTCTATGCAGTGAATTGTTGCTATAAATGAAGAGTCTCTCCATAAAAATTAGAATTGGGAGCTAGTGAGACCGCTTAAGAATAAGAGGATTGTTGGCTGCAAATGGGTTTTCAAAAGGAATGAAGGAACTCTAGGAGTAGAAGATATAAAGTACAAGGCACACTTGGTGGCTAAGGACTATAATCCAAAAGATCTTGTAGACTTCAATGAAGTATTCTCACCAGTTGTGAAGCATGGTTCTATTTGCGTATTGCTTGTTTTGGTTGCTATGCTTAACTTAGAGTTAGAACACCTTGATGTTAAGACAACCTTCTTGCATGGTGAGCTGGAGGAGTAGATCACATGCATTATCTAGAAAGGTTTGTTGTTTCATATAAAGATCATGTTTGTTTATTGAAGAAATCTTTGTATGGCTTAAAACAATTGCCTAGACAATTGTGTAAGTGGTTTGACACATTTATGCTTAGGCATCAACATGATAATTAGGGGTGGGCATGGGCATGGGCCGGGCCGGCCCGAGCTAGGCCCATCAACGGCCTGAGGCCAGCCCGAGGCCCAAACTTTTACATACATAATATATATGTATTATATATAATATACTAATTATTTTAAAATTATCAATAGTATA
>JAOXJP010254200.1:0-21678 GCA_025762735.1 Platanus orientalis | reverse complement strand
TTATTTTTTTTTTTTTTTGGGGGGGGGGGGGGGGGGACGTAAAAACTGTGCCCATCATTTACTATCATTCTTTCTCTATCATTTTTTTTTCTTCATAATCTTGTATTCATCCAGTACTGCATGCTAAATTCTGTGATATTAAGGGGGATCACAATGGTACCCAATAATCTTTCAATAATATCTGTATGCTAGCATCTTTTGACCTTGTATCAAATAGAAATCCACCCAAAAAAAAAAAAACCCACCTTGGCTATAATATGTATGGAGAATGATTGTCTGTTTTGAGCTTGATTATTATCATATGTTTTTGTTTTTTATTGGTTAATCGTTTGCATGAGCATTCAATTCCTGGTTTGCGAAATATCTTTATTTCATATTTGGTTTTTTTAGTTGGTGTTGACTTATCACATAGAAATTAACCTAAGTTGAAGTCCAGATTAGTTGGTAGAGTTTCGAGAGTTGAAATCCTAGACATAGTTTATGAACTCAACTTCTCCCGCTAACATGCTATAAGTTAACACACATAACTACTACACATTCTTTAGTGTTGATTTGTTCATTTGACTTGGTTTCTCCATACAGAGACTTGGTCCTTGCAGTGTGCATCAATTTTTTGCATGGGAGTTAAAATTGTTTTAACTAGGATTCAAAGTTTAGGTTTGAACAAGCTTTCCTTCTAAATGCTTATACTTAATGAGACGAACAAAAAGGTTTCATTCCAACTGATACCCATTTTTTATATTTTGATAAATTTTCATATCATTGAGGAAGAGAGGAAGGAGGAACAAGTTATGGCTGAGAGTACCCTAAATGCAATCACAAAAGTACAACAATAACTAGTAGTTTAGAAGCATGATCTATCATATGCTGACATCTATATTAACCTGATTTTCAACCTTTGGTTAAACTCTCCTTTTTGACTTCTGAAAGATAATTAATTACATAAAAAAGGAGAGATATCATTTTTCCTTGGAAATCTATATATACTAAAGAAAAGAGGGTTACCCCTTTACTATTTTCTTTCTATTTTTTCTTTTTTTTTCTAAAGAATACCATGTGGATCCCATTCCCAAGCCCATGTTTTCCTCTCCCACCTCTCTCTTAATCGGTTACATTATGTGTCTCTCTCTCCCTCCTCTCTCTCTTAATTGGTTACATTTTTAAAACCATTCCTTCTATCAAATCTCTTTTTAAATCCTACGGGATTTCACAGGTATAAAGTTAGAACCAATATTAAATCTTCTTTTAAAATCTATGGGTATAAACTCACCCGTGTTTACACGGGGCATTCACTAGTATATAATATATTTAAGAATGAAAAGCGTGCTCCAATCTTTCCAAGAGTTACTAGTATGTACCTCATAACCTTAATCCATAGTTACTAGAAAAATGAAACCAAGTGTAAGAAATGACCCAAGAAACGTAAACCTGTGAAACACTCAAATACACGTAATAGGATGGTTAAGGTGTTTTCGAGAGAAACACGCCTAACATGGGTTGACATGGGTTTTACAAGAAACGTCTATTCATGTGTGATAAACATGTTTCCTTAGTTTTCCTAGTTAGCTGTATCTTATTCAAAATTAGAAATATATGTTTTCTTAGTTTTTCAATTCATGTGATCAATTATTATTCAATTCTAGTATTTATTTTTACTTATCCAAAAGAAAAATATATATAGTATTTATATTTATGATGTAACTCACTTTCAAGGGATTTCCCTCGATCCAGACACAACAACCCATACCCGAGTATCTATAGTTTGGGACTGGAGATATTGGTATCATGTGGCGTGTTTGGGTCCGGCTACCTCGTTTCAATTATCACCTGATAGAGACCGCTGCGATCCAATTCAATTGATTTAGACAATCCATGTGTTTGCTGCATCACCCTCTCTTATTGAGGCTCCTAAAGTCAGACTAAGTTAAGAATGACATTAGGGACCAACACATCAGCGCCAAAAAAGTGATTTACACTTTGGGGGATGCTTTTCACTTTTTGGCACTGATCTATTGGCCCCTACTGTCATTCTTACCTTAGGCGGTCTCACCAATTCCTTAGGGTCTCTTATTAGACCCTATAGCCACTCCACGTTCATATAAAAGAACTCTTTTTGTGGGGCAATTTGTGCCTTTCATGTAGGATGCTTTTTAGCCTATTGACGCAAATGATGATTGGCCCACCATTAATGACCAGAATATGAAAGATTAGCTTGATTGGTGATCCCTACCCACTGGATTTGATGGTTTACTGTCATGGGCTTCATGACTAGTCTCAATAGGGAATTGGATCAGGGCCCATGACAAGGGAGAAAAAGGAAAAACACTGAAAAACTTTCTTGATTTGCCAATCTCAACCCAGAAACTACTCACAGGCAAACACAAAATACCATGATTAGCTCTTTTGACATATTTCTCTTTTATCTGTTAGTCTATCTAATCTAGATTGTCAACATGCCTAACTGAGCCGAGTTTTTCCTAGCTCAACTCAGCTCAAGCTTGTCACTAAAGGCTCGGCTCAGGCTTGTCATGAGCCTAAGGCGCTAAGTTCAGGCTTAGCTCATTTAGATTGAGTAAGGCTCAACTAACCAAAGTCAAGCTTACTGCTTCAAGCCTATGACTCAAACCTGTCCTAAAGGCTAGAGATGTGACTGGTTGAAACAGGCCCAACAATCCATCATCAACAACAACAAAGCCTTATCCTAACTGCTTGAGGTTAGTTACATGAATCATGTCTTGCCATCTAGGGACATATCTACTGTTAAATCAAAAGTGTTCATGTCTTATCCTCAATACTTCAATCTAAGTCAATTTTGGTATTCCTCTTGTTATTTTTACACACCTCCCTCCTCATTGGCATAATTATTGATCATCATTATACATGTTTAAACCATCTCAGTTGTGTTTCCCTCATTTTATCATCTATTGCTGTTACACCTAAGCTTCCACGAATTGATTCATATCTAACTATATCTTTTCTCGTCTTGCCATTCTTCCATCTCAACATCATCATCTTAGCCATGCTCATTCTCTGATTTGTATAAGTATAACCAATGTACCGTTATAGCTATACTATAATGGATCCTTATTTTACAAATCCCCGAGCAGGAAAAGTCTATCTAACAAAGTGATCCTGATGATCATCAGGCCAGTCAACTGAATTCTTTGGGTTGGCCCAGTATCACTTCATAAGGGTAGAGATTTTGAAAAATGAACTTGTCCAGTTTTCAGAAGATGGTTGAGATTATCTCATTAAGCTGATCTTTAGCCTAGTTATGAAGTGTATGTACCCCATACGAAGGGTGTCTTAGTAAATACACGAGTACCCATCTTCTGTATGTTTACTTAAACATTCCCATATATTTAATGTGTATTTACCAAATTGGTCCTTCTCAGGCATCGTGTCCCACACTGACGGAAAGCAGTGGGATTTGTCTCCAATGATTCTAGCAGCTATTGATTAGGTTCCGTGCGTATGCATAGGGACAAGTGTACGTACCTTCTGGTTAAGTGTAATGGAGGGAGTACGGTAACCGTAGGTTTTGACATCAATTATAAAGCAAGCAAGCAGGCATTTGATAATGGGCTTTATTCTATTTGTCCGGAGAATCCAACAACAAACCCGTAAGACTATCAAAAAAGATGGTTCAGTCCAAATTACAAGGGGAGGAACAATATTGCTCTCTCTCTCTCGTACAACACTATTTAGGATACTATCATGTCAGTGGGAGAAAGGAAACTTCCCATCTCTCTCTCTCTAAGATAGAGACTATCATGTCAGCAGGAGAAAAGAAACTACCCAATCCACAAAAACCAAAAGTGATTCACTTGTCTTTTTTGGTAGCCCCACTCCCATTCCCACTTCCGCCATATCTTCTTTTTCTTTTTAACCTTTTTAACTATCCCTAATTCTCCCTCCCTCCCTCCCTCCCTCCCCAGAGAGCAAAACCAGAAAGTTAAAAAACACACAGTGACTCAACATAAAAGATGTCTTAGCCTTTAAGCCAATTCTTTCTGAAATTTCTTTTCTTTCTTTTGCAGAATATTCTTCTTTTATATTTTATTTGTATTAGCTCGTAGGCTCTAGCTTTGTACCCTAATTTTTGGGGTTTCAGCATTAAAACATAGAGATACAGACCTAGATATACATTTACATACATTTTTAAGAGAAGCAAGCTATTTTTGATATTCTAGAGCAAAGATTCTGTATTGATAAATACAAAAGTTTCTCAATCACCATCAAGATGGAATCTTTACTTTGAATATCAAAAACAACTCTGTCAAATATCGTTTCCCCAGGCTAATTTATGTTACATGGTCATCTTAAACGTGGCAGCTGATGTGGTAGCTCAAAAGGGTTCCAAATGCTTGTTACTGTCTTCTCATGTGAAGGTTCAGCCTACTAACCCCCAACAATGTGCCAAGAGGGCAATTCCTTGCTATTTTTGTTTGAAAATTAAAAACAGCATTTGCCACTTATAGGGCACAATCTAATTAATGCACAAATGGGATTTAAGGTTTACACGTGGACGTATAAATATGAATGGATTATCTGGATTAGCCACGTCACTTGCCATGTGTCTGGAAGAGGAGAATCTTGAAATGAATCAACAACTATCCCCAACCCACTGGTTGTGTGACATGTGGCAATTCAATGGGATGAATTCCTCTAGTAACACCATACTCGACCATGTATTGGTATTCGTCATTGTTGAGCAAGTATGATCATAGTGTGTATATGATGGTAATTGGTAGAGGGTCCCTAAGGTCTGCACAAATGTTGACCCATAATTTTATTTTTATTAAAATAAGTAGCGTGATGCCTCATTTACCAAAAAACAGGATGCCCCAAAATTGTTTAAATGGTTTGAGTGGATTTTAATAGCCGGCTCTCGACCAGATGCCAACCCTCATTCTTTATCCAGGCTTGAGACTAGCAATGTCTAAAGATATAAATATTGGCAGAGTTAGGATGTCCCAAAATCATATCCATAAAAAATAAAATTTTTATGTTGAGGTGGTGTCTTGAATTAGTACGATTATCAACAGAGAGCCGTTTTAGAAAGTTGTTTAGTTTGGAAACTCTTACTTTATGGTAGGGTTTTATGGGAACAAACATGGGTTTCTCTTTGAGATGGAATAAGGCTTTTCTCTTGGAATAGGTTTTAGGGTTTTCTCTATTGAAGCCTTAAAAGGGTTTCTTCTCTTGGAGCTTGAAATAGGGTTTTAGAAGAGGAGGTAACCGGTGCTCTATTGTAATATCTTGGTTTTATATAGTGAAAGCTCTCTTGATCGTTTTTCCCCATGGATGTAAGCTTTAAGCCAAACCACATTAAATCATCTTATGCTTAAAGTGTGTGTTGTTTGCATTAATTTCTTCTCCAATTTATTGCTACATACAATCCAAATCTAGGTTTCTGCACAACAATTAGTATCAGAGCGTTAGGTTGTGATTGGGGTGTTTTGACATGACAACAAGGAAAATGAAAGGGAAGACCTTGACCTCAAGACACTCAACACGATTCAGTTGTGCTTAGCCAATGAGGTGTTGTGAGAGATTGCGAAAGAGGTCTACAGCTGGGTTGTGGCTTAAGTTGGAAAGCCTGTACATGACTAAGTTTCTCACGAATTTAATAAAATCATTATAGATCTAAAAAACATTGATATTAAAATTGATGATGAGGATCAAACTATCATTATTTTGTGCTCTTTACCTACATCATATGAACACTTTGTTATGACCTTACTCTATGAAAAAGATACCATCTCCATGGAGGATGTTAAGGCATCTCTGCATTCTAGGGAATTGATGAAGAAGGTATTTAGAGAAAATGGTGAGGGATAAGCATAAGGTCTGTTTGTAGGAGAAATAACAAAGGAAAAAAGTATGAAAGTGATAAATGTCAGTCTAAATCCAAGTTTAAAGGAAATGGCAAGATACAATGCTTTTGTTGTAAAGAATATGACCACATGAGGAGGGATTGTCCAGAGCGTTCTGATAAAAAGAAAGGTAATAATCCCAGTACAACATTAGTAGATGAACATGAAGAGTACATTAGAGATGTTCTCATAGTCTCTAAAGGTATAGACACATTTTCTCATGATGAATGGATATTGGATTCAGGTTGTCCTGTTTATATTTGCTCTAAGAAAAAATATTTTGATATGATCCAAGAGAAGAAGACAAGTTTTGCTTCTTTTGGTGACGGGTTTACTTGTGACATCACAGGTGTTAGGACGGTGAAGGTTAAGATATTTGATGGAGTGGTTTGTACTTTGGGTGGTATGGCATATGTCCCAAAGATGTGAAAGAATTTAATATCCTTAGGCCAGTTGGACTCCAAGGGTTGCAGGTATTCAACTGCAGATGAAGTCATGAAAATCACACATGGTTGTTTGGTCTTGATGAAGAGAGAAAAATGTAGTGATGGTTTGTATCGTCTGATAGAGAATACAGTGATTGGTAGTGTTCCGTTAACCTAGACGGGTAATTGGAACTAGAGTGCGTGGAATAACCAACGCTGGTGTAGGGTCTCTTTTACGGATGCAACAAAGAGAGGTGATGCAAGTTTTCAAGTACTAGATGATGGTGAGGAGGTTCCTATGATTAGAGAGTACAAATAGAGGTCCCTCTCTGGAGTTGATTAGGGGAGTCGGCTCAGGCAGCTACACATGTGCATTGATCGTGTTTGATCGAGTCAGATGGTGTCAGGACCGAATTGATTCGATAATATATTTAGCAGTGTTTATTGAAGGACAGTGGTTTTTTTGGTGATAGTAAACAAGTTGCGATTCATGTTCGAGATGGATGTGTATTCCAGGTCTATATAGTGTAAAGTTCACTAAGAAAGACAAGTGCAAGTTTTCTCCAAGGTGGTCTCGAAATGTGAGTTAAGGTGGAATGTGGTACACATGTCATAGGTTTTATGTTTTGTCGATGTTACAGGTGTTCGTAGTATTCAGAGTTACCCTTTGCAGTTGTGTGAAGAAGATGGGAGTAGAGTTTTTTGTGCAATATAGTTTTGGTTGAATTCAAGTCAAGGTGGATATTTGTTGAGGTGGTGTCTTGAATTAATATGATTCTCAATAGAGAGCCGTTTTAGAAAGTTGTTTAGTTTGAAAACTCTTACTTTATGGTAGGGTTTTATGGGAACAAACGTGGGCTTCTCTTTGAGATGGAATAGGGCTCTTCTCTTGGATTAGGTTTTAGGGTTTTCTCTATTGAAGCCTTAAAAGGGTTTCTTCTCTTGGAGCCTGAAACAGGGTTTTAGAAGAGGAGGCAGCCGGTGCTCTATTGTAATCTCTTGGTTTTACATAGTGAAAGCTCTCTTGATCGTCTTTGCCCATGGACGTAGGCATTAAGCCTAACCACGTTGAATTGTCTTGTGCTTAAAGTGTGTGTTGTTTGCATTAATTTCTTTTTCAATTTATTGCTACATTCAATCCAAATCCAGGCTTTCACACAACATTTTATTTGTATGAAAACAATGGTTTAGAGGAATTAAGTTAGCTTGTTTTAAGAGTTTGTGGAAAAACATCTTGTTTGGCTCCTCCTTTGAGTTACTTGTGCATGTGTTTATATGCTCAAGGGATCCTCTCCTTTATATATATATATATATATATATATATATGGATTCATGCCATCTTTTCCTTTTCTGATTAATATACTTCATTGCCTTATTAAAACAATGTCCTAATAGAGCAGAATGGCAGAACAAGATTTGTGTAGCTGACCCCAAATAGTTGGGATAATGTTGTTTGTTGTTGTTGTTACTTTATTAAAACAATGGTAACTCATAACTGTATCACTCCTATAATTAATAGTTAATGGTAATAGAACATGGTTGCTAAGGCATTTTTAGAAATTTAAATTAGGGTAAATTCTAAATTTTAAAATAAAAAAAGCAACTCGTTTTGGTGGCATTGGAAAGATTTCTTATCATTATCGTTTGAAAACCAACACATGGATGAAAGTTGTGTATCAAAAATTTTCGTAAGGAAAACTTTTCTGAAAGAATGGTAAGTTGGCTTTATTTAAAGAAGAGGTATGGAGAAACACATGTTTTCTCTTTCATTATTATTCATTCAGTGAACTTGTAAGGTGAAAAGGACTATTTAATTCTTGGAAAATGACTTATTGTTTTTTTCAATCTTTGGACATATTTGAAAGAAATGGACAAAATCAAACATCAGTCATAGAGGATCGCTCCAAATCAGGCATATTTTTTTTTGCATAAACCATATTATTCTCATTAAATATTATCCCTAAAACCTTTATAAGAATTCAAAATTTTAGGGAAATAGACTTTCTTTAGATATTTTCATAGCAAATATTCCATTCCAATGGACAAAAAGTTTTTCAAACAAAATCTTGCACTGATAATACCAAAGATAGGCCTGAAAATACCATTTCCGATCCATAACATTAAATGACTACATGTAGAATTTTAAATCTCTCTTTTTCAAATTTTAACCCATATGTTGTAATTGTTTTGTTATTTAATGAAGGGAGTGGCTTGGCCACAGGACCTGTAGAACAGTACAAGGCAACCATAATTCGCCATTGAATTGGTTCACCTTTAAAGATTACCTGGGCCAAAAATCAACATTATCAAACTATTTGTTAACCATGGCATAACCATTTGATTTTCAGTTTATTTTTGGAGCATGCTATATATATATATATATACTATCCAAAAATACGGTAAAAATACAATGATATAATCACAAAATTATGCTGACTGTTGGCCTAGGCAATATCTGGACTGGAACCCATCCAATTATAGCAGGTCATTATCTTCTTTACGTAAGACATGAACTGTTGTCGACCATATATAGAGTCCTATGATAAGGAACCCAACACTTTTTCTTATAAATGAATACATTGCAAGAAAGAAAAATGATACTTGCTTATTGGGGGCTGATTCACCACTCAAGTTGGGACATCTTTTAGCAAGTAGGCCTAGATATTTTCAAACTCAATTGAGTCATGAACCAATCTTACTTGCAACTAAGAAGATAACTATATGCATTAGTTAAAGCTATAGGTGATATAGTTTTTTACCCCCTCCCATTTTTAAAATTTAAAGAACTTGATCCGATGCTTAAGAAAATCAAGGCGAGTTAACTCGAAGTTGAATAGTATACATGTCCTAAAAAAACAATATCAGGACAAAGGAGAGTGAAAATGGCTTCTATATGGTAACCATAACAATTAACAAATCAACCTATGATCAATAGAGAGTGGTAATTATTCCTAGAGTTTTAATACTAGTAAACTTCATGGGTATATCTTTCGTTTTCAAGAAAAGTTATGCTTTAGATCACTTTTTCGTCTTTTATTTTTGTAGAATGGATGGAAGGACCTTCGAGGAAGCTGCTGAAGGAGCTCTTTTCTCTTTTCTCTTTCTTCCTTCTTTCTTAAATAAAGCTCTTTCATCATTAATCCTTCTTATTGTTTTTGAAAAAGATATGATGGACCCGTGGTCCATCTCCTCAATGGACCCTACAATCCATAATTTCACCGTGTCCTATCATCAACTCTGGATAACATAGCAAGATTAAATCAGTGTTCTAACACTCAAAAACTTGACTCAACTCGGATATCAATTTAAGTCATATTTTCCCGGTGACTTCATGAATCAGAAAATAAAAGTATAAATCTTAAAATAGTTTAGCTAGTACAATTTTATAAAAATATTAAAATTTACAAAGATAAAATATTTACTTGACTCTCAAGTTAACTCCTTGATGTGTGTTGAGTTGACTCGACTGACTCAACGTACCAAGTGAGAGGAATAATTCGACTGGGTTCCTAGTTGATTCGATTAGTTTTAAAAGCTATGGGCTATATTGTTTCTTTTGACCTAGGTCTATGGATGAAACTATACTCTTACACGAGGGGGGCAATGATGGTTTTACCAGCCGTATATAAACATGTTTCTAAATTTATTTGAGGATATATAGTGACTTAGAAAGCATGTTTTTACATGAGAGCGCAGTGTTTAGAAACTCGGATCAGTCCGGTGACTCGGAAGTCTACCTATCCGAGTTATTTGGTAACTTATCCCCAGTTACCAGCTAGTCAGTACAAAAATACTTTATATTTTAAAAAATATATAAAAATATAATAAAAATAAATAAAAATACACTAAAAATAGTAGAAAAATATGATTTTTTTTTTTGTTTGTTGAGAAAATATAGAAAAAAAATGAAGAATATATGTATTAATTTTAAGTGAACATCTTAACAAATCAATTAAAACTTAAACCCAACAAATCATTTACATAACTATAAAACCATCAACCAAAATCTCTCCTAAAAGTTCTCTCCTAAAAGTTTCTTGATTCCTAAAAAGAGAAGTGAAAGAACCCATGCCTCATCCCATCTCATGATTGGAACCCTCACATCTATTTGATCCAAATCTATTAGCTCATCTACTCCGTTAGCTTCTTAAGTCATCTCCATATCTTGTTCCAAGCAAATCCAATCATCTTCCGCATTTTCAACCAATACATTATTAATAATGGCCTCAAATTATAGTGAATATACACTAAACTTTTAATCTTTTCTTGCTTCAAACGATTTATCTTCTTTGTATGGATTTGATCAAAAGTATTTGATCCAATTCCTTTCGCTTGGAGATGATGATGAATTTTGACTTAAAATCCTTATGACAATTCGTTGGAGATTCGGACAAGAGGAGCCATAAGATTCCCACCAAGAAACTTAAAATAAAACATAAAATAATAGATATTAAAGTCTAATCTTAATGCATAAACTTTAAATATATTATATATTTAAAGAAATTGTAATAGATTACATACTAGGTGATACTTTAGTTCGACCTTTAATTGCCAACTCTGACCCAAAAGAGCCAAATGCATTTATAAATGTTCTAATATATGAGATACAAAATTTCAATAAAAAGTTAATTCAGTAACATCCTGAGTTATATAGTAAGAAAAATAAATAAATGATACTTCATCAATAACAAGTATCTATTTATTTTCATCTCTTTAGAACATTAATTGCAGTTTGCAAGCCAAGTCGGATATTTGGATCTTTATCAACATCAGAGCGATATCGTATTATAAGATTAAGAAAGTAGCTAACAAGATGTAAATGATGGTGAAACTTGGTCTCAAGTTTTCTATCAATTATTTTCCAATACTCCATACAAGAAGATTCATCAGTCCCACGTACCTCAACAATTGCAAGTTTTGTTTTCCCAAAAGCATCATACACACATCCCATGGTAGGTGTTTCTTCTCTATCAACCAAGTATAGGACCTTTACAAATGGAGCAACAACATTTTATAGATTTTCTAACTGTCTCCAAAATGTAACATCCAAAAAAACTTGCTTTGCTTCAAATCTTTCTATCGACTTGGCAAATGTTGAGGTAGCCCATTCTTCATCCAAGAACATTTTCCTCTAGCAACCTCGCTAATTAAAATAAGAAAAGAAATAAAGATATTTAAAATTTTATACAAGTTGCATTAAAAAAACAACTTTAAACTGAAAGAAATAAAATAACATACATAATTAAAAGTTAAGTAAAAAACACTTACCAACTCTAGAAAGGCTTCAAATCATGTTAGTCAAGGTTTGACAATTTCTTTTCTATTGGTAAACTTCCTCATCATACTTAGCACATGACTATGATTATAGATGTACTTAATGGCCTTCTTTGTTGAATTAATTAAACCTTCAACGTGTTCTAATTTTTCAATTTCTTCCAACATCAAATCCACACAATAAGCAACACATGGTTTCTAAAACAAGTTTCTCCTCTTTTGCATCAACAACCTTCCTACAATGGCGTAGCTTGCTTCATTATCTATTATCACTTGGGCGAAATTATCTTTACCCACAGTTTCAACCACCTCATCTAACAACTTAAAAAGATTTTTCTCATTTTTTATCATTCCTAAAACATCTATAAATTTGATGAACATGGCTCCACGAGGACAACAAACTAAAAAAATTATTAATGTCCTTCCCCTCTAATCTTTCCATGCATCAGATATGATAGAATAACCAGTATCTAACCAAGAATTCCTATACTCATTAAAATATTCATTTAACCAGCTTTTTTCTCCTTCTAAAAGTGCTCTACTCAACTCAAATGGTGTAAGAGCTTTGTAACCAGGACCAAAAGCCCCAATTGCTTCTAAAGCCTTAACAAAATAAGGAATTTTTGCAACATTAGAAGAGATTGCTACATGATAAAAACAACTCGCAATAGCTTAATTCACATGTTTTCTCAAACTTTTAACATTCATACTCATCATTATCAACATTTGAGATGATTTTGAATTATCACTAACCATACTTTTCCCCTTATTTCTTATTGTGCTACCATCACTGTCATCATCGTCATCTATCTCAATTCCAAAAGACCCCATGGAATCCTTTAGTTCTTGTCTTTTCCTCTTTCCCAAACCACTATCTTTCATACGTTTTTCCATATTTTGACAAACTTCTTTTGGGGCCTTTGTACAAATCCTAACATCACCAATAATCTCGGCAAGATGTTGTTTGAAACAATTAATTCCTTCAGACACAACCATTCCACAATAATTACATCTAACCTTCTTCTTATCCTTTGTAATTGAAATACCATGTTTCCAACCAGGATCCCTCTAATTATCCATACTTATAGTCTCAGAGGCACCTGAAGGAGAAGATGTGGTAAACTTGAATTAACATTATTACCTTGATAAAAATAAAACAGTAAAACATTTATTAAGATTAATAGTAAAAGGAAATGTTTTTGATAAAATGATAATCATATCATTACAAGATTATAGTACTCTAAATATTTATAAATCATGTAGAAAAAAAGGGTATGATCATACCCGAAGGGTCCATGAGTGATTGCACTAACACAAACTTGAGACTTTAAAACCTATCAAAAAGTAATCATATATGGCATTAGGAAAAGTACATCAATTAAATAGAAAAAAACCAATTTAATAACTATGTTAATGGTTGAGGATGCAATGATAAGAAAAACAAGAAGAACAAAACCACGTAATCCATAACAAAAGAAATATTGGACAATGTTATATAATATTTTTTATATAATATTCAAACAATTCAGTTACATATGAAAGAATGGAAATTAAAATACTTAAGACATTAGACAATTGAACTTTCTTTAAGAACCTTTGTTATATATGATATTCAAACATCAGTCATAATTCTATAAGGTCTGCATATAGTGATCAATAATTATCATTGATGTGCATTCATAAAATAAAATATCATTGATGTACCAATCACAAAGAAAAAAAAACATATGGAGGGTGTTTTGATTAATAAACTCAAATAAAGACAAGTTTTTCGACGTATATTTATTAAAATGAATGTTGTTTCTTTCCTCATTATTATTGCAGCAGTAATAATCACTTTGTGAGCTTCGAAGAAAGAAAGTGCTAAAAAAATAAAATAAAGTAAAAAAGTGCTTCTAAACACTGTTGGCAGCCAAGTCCCAAAGGACATGACCTTCTCAACATTGTTCATCAACACTTGCTGGGATTACGTTCAAATAAAGTTCGTACTAATGGGTGTGAACAGCATTAAGGGGGCTGACACATTAGTGCCGAAAAGTGAATAGTACTAAGGGGTGTTTATCACTTTTCAATGCTGATGTGTTCGTCCCCTGGTGCCATTTGCACACATTAATATGAACAACATTCGTACCTAATCTTCTCGGCAAAAACACTATTGGTTGATGAGCACATTTTTTTTTTTATAGGTAAGTAGGTGAAGATGAGTTTTGAACCCAAGTCTGTAGATACTCATGAGCTTAGTCCTAAGTTGTGGATACTCTTAAGCCTAATATTTAAAAAAAAAAAAATTGGAGATTTTATGGATGAGTTGCATCCACAGCTTGAGTGTCTATCGGTTAACTAAGACACAAAACCTCTGGCCCTCCCCCAGTTAATTTAATGAAGAAAATGTACTGCTATGAGTTGTCATAGCTATATAAGACTATGAGTTGTCATTGCAAGAGAGAGAGACAGAGAGAGAGTAATAAATTAATTGAAGAAAAGTTTCAATTAAGATGACTGCAGTCCCTTCTCTTCCTACTGAGAACCATAGAGAGAGAGAGAGAGAGAGAGAGAGAGAGAGAGGTAGGTGGATGGCTACAACACAACACCATTATCTGTGATTTTAAACCATCTCTATCAACCATAGATTCTTAAAGGTATCTGAATGGATGTATACAGAACCCTTTCTTTAACTCCAAGCCAAAGAGAAAGAGAGAGAGAGAGAGAGAGTATGTCTCGGCGTGGTGTCATGAAGAAATCTGAAGCGGCAAGAAACCCTTCTTTAACTTCAAGCCAAAGAGAGAGAGGGGGGGGAGGCAATTGAACACTGCCTCCACATGGTGTTAGCCGGAGTGCTTTTGGTAAATTTTTGCCTTTTTTTTAACAAAATCAATGAAATTAAAGGGGAAAACTCTTACCTCAACCACTTAGCCTCTGCAGTGCGGATTGCGGGTGGTTTTCTCTTCGAATATAAGACAATAGGCTGCAAGGAAAGAAGAGGCATGGGAAGGGGATGTGAACGACGTATGTGGGAAGGAAACGATGAAGATAAATAGTGCGTACAAATTAGGGCTTTTACTTAAGGGTATTTAAGTAATAAAATTGGGTGACTAGGTCGGATTCCTAGTGAACTCATCCGAGTAACTCAAACAACTAGTCCCAGTCGTTTGGTTAACCAGACGAATGACGTCATCCAAGTTTTTTGAATGTGTTAACCAGGAGCTCTGCCGAGCGACTAACTCGGTCGAGTTTTCTTGGTTACCTGCAAGTTTAAAACACCGTGAAAGCATGTTGTTAACCATTGGGAACAAAATTGGAGAGAATCATGTCAACACATCGGTAACGTAAAGGTGCAATTGTAGAGGAAATTGTCTATAGTTTTAAATCCTCATAGTCCGAATGGTCATATAACAGCCATAAAAATAGCGGCGAGGATTTTCTACGCCAATGCTAACCTCCACAGAGGCCAAGGGGCAGCCACATCAGTGTCAGAAGTGATTTACACACGTCCCCAAAAAGTGAAAATCACTTTCAGCGTTGAAAGCTTATATTTATGGGTGTCACATATACCGAGTTATCTAGATGATCTATCTTTTCCTCCACATCCTTTGGATAAGTATACATAGAGGATGTGTATAACTGTATCCCACATCAATGTGGATTAGAATTATTTCCTAATTTTTCTCTCATCTTATTCTTGTCTTAACCACTTAAATACTTGTCCAAAGGTGTGTGAGTGATACCTAGTCTCACAACATCTCACAACAACCTTATCTAGAACAAGTTTATTTAAATCAAACCAAATTCAACCCATTAAACCGATTGTTAAGGATATAAGGCAACCCATTCTTGTTCTTATCTTATTGGTAGATGATTTTTGTGGGCCGACAATGATATTAGAGCAAAGTTATCTAGATTCTTGGTTAAACTATCTAAAGAAGCACAATTCAATAAGAACTTGATATGGTGCATCAAATTGTATTTTTTAGCAAAATTTTTTGTACAAGATTGAATTCTTGATCAAGTGAAAGAGTATTCGTAGAGATGTTGACATATCTCATTACATCGACATTTGATATGAGGAATCAATGACAATGGATTGGTTGATAGATTCTGAAGCAACTCGATATGTAGTCAATTATAAAGATGAGTATATAAACTTATACGTCAGTTGCAGAACATATATAGAATATATATGGTTAACAATTCTTATTGTGACATGTTGGGACAAAGAGATTTCAAATTTCAGTCAGGTAAATCAAGTTTTATTTTATTTAATGTTTTATATACACCAAACATTATAATAAATTTCAATTTTGTATCAAAATTAGAACATAATTGATACATAATTATGTTCAAGTTTAGTTGTGTAATAATTAAATCTAAACTTGGTCATAAGAATCTGAGGGTGAAAGTTCATGTTCTAAGGCCAAAAGCTCTTAAAGATAAGTTAAGCCATCAAACTTATGAATGCAGATTCATTGATTACCTTGACAACAAATCTAGTTATAGATTATATCATAAGAAAGTGGGGCTTATTGAAAGTAGAGATGTTACATTCATAGAAGAAGTAAAACCCATAAGTGATCTTGAAAAGATCTTAATGATAAATGAACATGACTGTTAGGGAACTGATAAGAAAATAGACAAAAAAAAATCTATTGGTGAAAGTACTGTTGTATCAGTTAAACCAAAACAACATTCTATGATTAGTAGGAGGGAAAGGTCTAGAGAACCTTCATCCTTGTTTCAAGACCCTTATAGTTTAATGGTATAGGTTGATGATATCATCGATGATCCCAAGACATATGAGAATATAGCGAACTCGGCTGAATAGATGGAAGAAATGAAAGATAAGTGATAGTCTCCATTAAAAAGAATAATGTTTGGGAATTGTCAGATCTTTTGAATGGCTGAAAGGCTATAGGATGTATGTGAGTACTTAAGAAGAAGTACAAAGGTGATAATACATTGTACAAGTACAAGACCAGGTTGGTAACAAAGGTTTTTATCCAACAACCTAGGATAGACTTTGAAGACACATATTTACCAATAACTAAGTTTATGCCAATTAGAAGTTTAATGACTATAGTTGCATATATGGATCTAGAAATGTACCAAATAGATGTAAAAATGACATTCCTTAATGAAGAATTAAAGGAAGACATTTATACACAACAACCAAAAGGCTTTAAAATTCAAGAAAAGATGAAAAATTTTATTGATTAAAGAAGTCCTTGTATGGACTTAAATAATCCTCGAGACAATGGTATTTGACCTTCCACAAGGCTATTTTAGAGATATGATATGAAATGAACATGTTTAACCACTGTGTATATGTGTGGAATGAGGATGTTAAGATAACAATATTATCATTGTATGTAGATGATACATTGTTAGCCAAAAATGACTGGGAAATTATCAATAAGACCAAATCATATTTGGGTTTTTGGTTTGAGATGATAAATATGGGTAAAACATCTTATGTACTAGGTATTAACATATCTAGAGATCGAGGCTTAAGGATGTTATATTTAGATCAAGAAAGGTATCTTTAGAAGATCTTTAAAAGATTTGGAATAAAGGGGTATAAATGTGTTAATACACTTATTGTTAAGGGACATAAACTAGATAAATCAATATGCCCACAAAATGATTAGGAAAATGAAAAAAATATGTAAAGTACCATATGCCCAAGCTATGGGTAATTTGATATATGCAATGATCTATACCAGGCTTAATATTTTCTATGGAGTTTGATTAGTAAGACGGTTTCAATATAATTCAGGAGAGATACATTGACAAGTAGTTAAAAGGATAATGAGATACTTGAAAGGAATCAAGAATTAGAAGGTAGGTTTTGGATATAGCAAATTGGACATTGTTGGATTCTCTGATACATATTTTGTAGGTGATCCATATGAAAGGAAGTCAACTAGTGGTCATGTATTCCTCTTTAGGGAAGGAGCAATTTCTTAGTCTAGCAAAAAACAAACGTGTGTTGCTAGGTATACCATGGAGTTAGAATTTATTGCATGTAGTGTAGCAACAATGTATGCTATTTGGATTAAACACTTCATAAGAGATTTGAAACTAGGTTTGGCAAATGACATAATTAATGTGTTTTGTGATAACAAGTTACTATCTCTATGATAAAAAGTGGAGTTAATTACTCGAAGGCAAAATACATTGATGTAAATTATCACTATATAATAGATATAGTGGAAATAGGTGAAGTGAAAGTTGACTATGTTACCTCTAAAGAGATGGTAGTCGATCTCATGACGAAATGATTACCTCTAGAGAGATTTGGAGAGCATATAGCCAAAATGGGTATGGTTGGCCCAAATGACGTCTAATGTGTTGGAGGTTATATGGAAGTCATTATTGGAAGGATCTCAGTGGCATTTGAGAATAATAGTGAATGCATGATCACTTTGAATTAGTATGAAAATGTATACTAGATATTCATAACTGAAAAAACAACTTTATGAGATAATTATGAATGTGGTCAAAAGTGGTTAGGTGCACTAACGAGATATGGACACCAGTTCAAGTCCTTGCATGAGAAATCCACAAAAAGCTAGAGAAAAATTGATAGGGATCTAGAGTGTGTAATGTAGTCACCAAGTGGTGGTGACAAGTAAGTCAACATTGCCGAGGTTAGGGAAGGCTTTGCTCTTAGATTAGAGTGTAGGGAGTACCTGATAAAAGGAAGACTTTACTCTACAAGAAGGTGGAAGTGTAGGGAGTACTTTTACTTTGTCATAGGTCTACAATCTAAAATAGGAATATGAATTAAAGTTGTCATTTGTGATACTGAGAGTGAGACCTTAGCCTCAGAGACACTAGTACGATGTCAGTCCTAAGAGACTGAAGTCGTCAAGGAGTACATTTACTCTAACAATGTTTGTATGGGTACTTAACGCTGTTAGTTTAACACTAATGACAATTTACTAGGGATAATGGATCACGTTATCCGAAGGATGTAGTGATTTGGCTAATCCTACTAGTTTCTTCGTATAACAGAAAGGAGAAGACACGTGCTCAATCATTCCCAAATGGGAGATGTAGAAATGTAGGGGTCATCATTATTGACCACACCCAGTACAAAGTGCCCTTTGGATATAGGACTCTTTAGGAAAGGTTGTGTTGGTTGAAAAACATCGCAACTCCTCATGAAAAGTCCTCTTGGAATATGAAACCCCTTGAAAAGAGTTGTGTTGGTTTCTCAACCAATACAGCCTTATCCATTCTTTCTCTCATGAAAAGTTGTGTACGTAGCGAAAGAGTTGTGTTGGTTGACAAACCAATACAACCCTATATTTATGTGTGTCACATATACTAAGAGTTATCTAGATAAAGGTGTATCTCTTCCTTCACACCCTTTGAATAAGTAGAAATAAATGAGGAATTGTTGATTATATTGTCGATTCCATGTACAAAAAAGGTTGTAGGTAGTTGAGCTTGTAGTGGGTTTTACTGTTGTATTGATGTAATTTTTGTAAAAGAGTTTGTAAGTCCAACTGAATTCTTGAGTCATATGAAGAATTACATTAAAGACTTAGAAGATGGACATATTAACCAAGAGACAAGAAGTTCAAGCTTATCAAGAACAATCTCAAAAATTACATCAGATTAATGACAAGCTTTAACATCACATCCTTCAGAGACACACATGTTCATATAGATAAAAATCACAGGTAATATGTGTGTGGTATGAGTGAGTTGACCAGCCAAGCCTATGTGAGTTTAGAAGACCACTCTAGACCTTAGAATGGTAGACTCATTCATAAATAGTTCTACAATAGTAAATCATGAAAAATTAATTTAAGAATCATGGTGTAAGGTAGAATTTACACTTAGATAAGTTCCAAAGGTTTTAGAATGATCCTAGAGCTTTCAGAAGTAAAGCCCAATGATTACAGGACTTTATAAAATTCTAGAGGTCTAAGATCGATATTGAAAATTCCAGGATCAATCCTAGAAAAACCAAGGTCGATCCTAAGATGGAAAATCTCAGAGAAGTACCCAAGATCAATCCCAAGTTCTTTAGGATTGATCCTAGGTCGGAGATTTTAAATTTCTGAGTTGATTTCAGGTCCAAAACCTTCCAAATTTATGGAATTTTGTTACCGTTGTGAATCCAAACAATTAGGGTTCTCAAATCACTATAAATAGTGTGTAAACCCTTGACTTTGAGAGGAACTCTAATCTTACAAAAAAGCGACGATCGTTTATTGGCATATCCATCTTCAAAAGAAGCTAGGGTTTATAACTTGTGCAAAGAGGGACCGAGCTTCCTCACCTTCTATACTTGGGTGAGTCTACCCACATTCTTTAGAGCTATATTGGCACATCTTATCATCACAAGATCGTGTCTTAGGGCTTTAAACCTATAAGCCAACAAAAGCTTCAAGCTCTTGAGCCAAAGAGGTAAACCGAGAACCTTGCTTTTATATTTATTTAAAAACTAAAGCTTGTGTTAAGAACTTGAATATTTAGAGCCTTGTTCTATAGTGGTAATCATTGAAATATTGGCCTATATTGAGGCAACCACTTGTAAGCATAACATCCTCTTTGAAGTGCATCATCAAGAGGAAAAATCTTTAAGACCTTAAACCTATTTTTAGCAGAGATTTTAGTATAAAAAAATAATTGAATATCAGCCATTAAGTGGTATTTAATCTAAAAATTATTCCTTACTATTATTTATAAATTAAGTAATAAATTGGTTGAATTAAATAGTTGAATTTGCTATTTAAAGAGGTTTTCTAAAGTTGAATTAATATTCACAATAAGAGTTTTTCAACATTGTGAAGTATTAATCGTTGCAAAAATTGTGATATTATCTTACTAAGAGGTATTGAATGCTAGAAATTTATTCATTTCAATATTACTTTGATTGTTGAGTCTTCACCGAAGCCATTGGAGACTTAGTACCTTCATCAGAGCCACTAAAGGTTTGATTGGTACTTACTGGAGTCACCAAGTGCATTTGTTAGTGACTTGAGTTCACTAAGAGTGTGAGTTTATTAATTTTGCCTGTAATAGTTGGAGTTTATTTGTCATGACCCAAAACCCACACCAAAATGGCCATGAATTTCAGCACATGACATTAAACATTCATTCATTCATTTATAACCTGTAAATTCCATATAATTTTTTCACTCATTATTTTCATTCATACACAATGAAATTGCATATCATAAATCATAACCATTCATATCTCATAATCAACCTATAATAACATATATCCAATTCACATAAACTAATAGTCTGACATAAATTAAACCATCATCCAAAAATCAATTATCAAGCCTAAACCAAAATCCACTAACTTATTACATTATTTTTGAATAAATTGAAATAAAATAAAGTAATGTCTCAATGTCTCATAGCATATATCCAATCTTCTAACTCTCAAATCCTGCCTGCCAATCACTATGTAGCTATCTCCTCATCATTTGTGATGCCAAATTTGGGGTGAGCTTGACAAACTCAGTGGGTAACAATAAACTAAAGAATAATAGGTCAAGACTTTTACACGAATTAAAACAAAACAGATAGTTACATAACTTTTAACAATATATGGAACTGAATAGTTACATATAAAACATATACTGAATTGAAAACATTAAAAGACAAAAACATATAGATGGTCTAAATAGAACAAAACAGGTACATATAACTAAACTGAACAAAACTAAACATGTAAAATAGATACATAAGCCAATACAGATAACAATTACATAAGTCAATACAGATAACAATTATACCATTTAATCCCTGGTGCAAAGGGCCACATGATTCACCAATCTTATCTCAGGTGAGAAGAGCCAAATGATTCACCAAGTTAATCTCTGGTGAAAAGAGCCACATGATTCATCAATTTTATCTCCGATGAGAAGAGTCACATGATACACCAATTTTATCTCTGGTGCAAAGAGCCACATGATTCACCAATTTTATCTCCGGTGAGAAGAGTTACATGGTAACCATTTATATTCCCCTGTAAAAGGTCCATTCACACTATAAACCAGGTGTGCTGAGCATCATCAATGTTTCCCCTTTGATGATTAAGGGTGGCTTATAACAAAACTATAACAGAAAACTAT
>JAOXJP010254189.1:0-21678 GCA_025762735.1 Platanus orientalis | reverse complement strand
GGCCAAGGATAAACCCCTCTTTAGAATTTTCAAAGGGGGTGGGTTCTGTGCAGTTTTGCACAAACCTTTATGAAATCCTGGGGTTGTGGGGCCTATTCCGGGAGTTATACACATGGGGTTGGGCCCAAATTTCGCAGAGAAATAATAGAGGATGTCATGAAACTACTTTACAAATTTGAGAACAAAACAATAAGTCTACACAAAGTTATTTAGCAAACACTACAGATAACTAAAATGATATAGGCTAAAAGCAGTAAAGAAATCTATTTAATAAAAATTACAGGAAAAATATGAAAATATAAAGAACTGACTTGTAAAAATTAATTTAGAGTCCTAAGTTACTTAAATAAGAAAACAAGAAAGAATCTTATAAAAATCACAAATGAGGAAAGAGTAAAAATTTGGGAATCACCCATTGCTCAATCTCTGTTGTGTGAAACACACTAGCATAGTGAGAAAGTGGGGTCCACTTCGGGGGTCAAATGGATTCCTATGGGGTACAAATTTGGTGAGATGATAAGTCACTATGTTAGTGACTCCCAATTCAAATTTGAGCTCCAAATTCCAAGTATGGAGGGACTTATGGTCCCTATACCATGGGTGGGTCAAAATAAAACAATAGGGGGAGAGACAAGTTTGTCTTTCTCATGTCCCACCATGGTACTGCTTTAAGGGGTTCATGGGTGGGTTGATTACAGCAAAAGGGGCCTAAAGAATCAAGAAAACAACAAAGGGGGAGGGAACCAACCTGATTTAGAAGTTTTTCTTCATTTCCTTCTCTTTCTTTCTTTATTTCTCTCTTCTCTTTTCTCTCTCTTCAGTTTTTTCTTTTTGTCAGAATTTTTTTCCTCTCCTTTTGGACGAAATGGGAGGGTATTTATAGGTGGGATGGAGGGGGTGAGGTGATGGTGATGTGGGAGGAGGGAATAAGTGGAGGGGAAAGGGGGTGAGGTGGTAGGGTTCTAGAAGGGAGTGAGGTGGAGAGGGCAGGGGTGTGGTTCTTATAAGGAGGTGGGGGGAAGTGAGGGGAGGGATGATGTGGCAGATAAGGTGGTGGGGCCCATGCTAGGTGTGTGGTGGTGGTGACGAGGTAAAAGGGGTGGTGGAGAGAGGGTGTGAAGTGGGTGGAGGAGGTGAGGAGGTAGAAAAGGTGGTGGGGCCCATGGAAGTATGTGGTGTTGAGGAAACGTGCAAGGGGTGACGGTAGTGGTCCTTAAGTCTCTACCCTTCATTTGGAATATTCCAAATGAGGGGTAGAGGATTTAAGAATTTTCTCAGAGGCATTTTAGGAAAAACTGACAGTTTTTTAAAAGAGCAATAATTGTTTTTTTTTTTTAATTTTTCTCCTTTACTGTTTTGGCTTACTTTTTGGGTCTTATAACTTAAAATGTCTCAAGGTTTATGAGTTTTTCACCTCTCTTGGATATTCTGGTTGCAATGCAACTGCCGGAATCGGATTTGAAGTAGTATAAATGAGTCAAAACTAGCTTTAAATAGCTCCAGGATGACTTATACCTATATAGAGATGGCAAAACGCTAAAATTTATTTTTGAGATCTAGATATGAAAGATAGTCTTCGGAATTCGTGAGGCACAGGCTTTGATTGTTTGCAAATCTTATACTCGAGTCAAAAGATATGTTTGAAACCTTGAACTGCCCCAAACCAGACTTCCTGTGAACTTGAGATAGGTTTTCCTTGGAATTAAAGGGGACACATTGGAGATCATGGTTGTCTAAACCTTGGAGCTATGAGTCCACAGGGCCTACTAGGTAGACAATCTGATTCCCGATGAATTTCTGAGAGATTCTCGAAGAAATATCACTTAACCAAAACATACACCTTGGACTTGTGAAGAACTGAGCTATCAAGCTGTGTTGAGTTTGTGGATGGACTTGTCTATCAGGGTGTTTATCGAAGATCTCAAAAAATCTGAGAAAATGGGTCTAACCTTGAAGGATTTGGTTTCTTGGAGGTTCACCGAGTGTTTATGGCTGATAAAAATGATTTGATTGTGATTTCGGGGAGAATGGGATGATTGGGGGGCATTGAGGTCCTTGTGGCTTTTTTCAAGGAGATTTTGGACTTACTAGAATGGGGCCACTGACCGGCTGAATCTTTGATTTGTGTCGGGCCTTCAGGGTTTGTCAAAGATCCAATTCTAGGGAGAAATAGTGTCTTTAAGAATGTAGGGGCAAAATGGCAATTCTCTCGGCCTTTTGTGCTTCAATATGAGAAGGTTTATGAAGACTGAAGAATCCTGAAAAAATGGGCTTCATAGCCCATAGTTTGAGATCTTTAGGGGTGCAAGGGTAAAATGGTAATTTGTAAGCCCTTTAGGATCTTAATGTGAAAAGACTTATGAAAACTACTAAATTTGAGATGTATTCACTGTAGAGGAAATTTTGAAAAGCTTTGGAGAAAATGAGTTCAAATAGGCTTTGATTCGAATCTCTGAGTGTATAGGGGTAAAAGGGTAATTTGCCATCCTTTTGTTGCTTCAATGTGAAAAGGCTTATGAAGGTTGACAAATTCAGAGCGAAATAGAGCTGATAGTTTGAAGCTAAGGACTCTCGTAGTCCTAAGGTGTTTTCTAGAGAGATTAGGGTTTAGTCTGATTGATCCTTGGGTGGAGTTTAGATATTGACATTGCATTTGCGATCAAAATATCCTTTGAGAATGCCTAGATAGTTTAGGGTATTAGAACCCTTAGGATGATATCAAAGCCTAGGTTTAAGGTATTAGAACCCTTAGGTTGCATTTTAGGTGTAGCTTTGGATAGTAGGCTAGTTTCTTGCATTTTCTTACATAGCATTGCATCTCTTCCCATTGTTTTAGAGTCTTAGATATTTTTCCAGTATTTAGAGTCTAGGCATTCTCTTAGGGAGTTTTCTAGTCTCACTATCCCTAGTCTTTTGGTGTATGCCCACTAGGTCTGAACTTGATTATCATATCAAGATGTCCCTAGGAGAAGGAACTAGCTCCCAACTCAATCAAGACCCGACTTTTAAGGACTTAGCAAAAAAAGTGGACAGGTTAGTTCTAGCTTTGGAAGCTAGCAACAAGACCATCCACGATCAAATATAGGATATTTGTAGAGAGTTGGTTCCCCGTACGATGAGGGATTCTCAAGAGGGGAAATTAGTTCACATAGATCCTAATCTAGACCACCATTCAGGTCAAGGGTCTTTAAAGAGTCATGGTAGAAGAACTCCAAGTCTTGAGCATAGACATAGGCCTAGGAGAACCCCATCAAGGGGTAAGTTTCTAATATTTCTTGAGGGATCTGGGACGAGGATCCCACTCAAAGATAAGACTCTAGAGTTGGAGGATGAAGATGTTAATCCTAGGGGTTATAGGAGCCAGCGAGGGATGATAGATCGTAGAGACCCTAGAGATCTTAAGGAGACAACCCTAAAATCGATGAGGGTTGAAGTGTCCATGTTTGATGGAGTCTTAGACCCCAAGACTTCTTGGACTGGATTCAAGGGATGGACCAATACTTTGATTAGTACAATATCTCTCCACATAAGCAAGTTAAATTCTTTAAGATGAAACTAGTTGGGTTTGCTCAACTTTACTAGGAGTCGATTGAGCAGCAGATCTATTGGAGACATGAAAGACCCATACTAGTTGAGCAAACATGCATGAGAAGCTCAAAGAGAAGTATGTCTCATGTCATTATCACATTAGAATTCTCGAGTAGTATAATGTAATCTGCTAGGGATCATCTAGAGTCACAGACTACATTACGATGTTTGATAATAGCAGATTGAGATGTGGTGTCTGTGAGAGTCTTGAGATGATCATCACTTACTTCAAGATAAGGTTTCGACCTATGTCAACACCCAAATTTTGACTCAGGCTAATTAATGGCGTCAGTTGGGTTCATTACAGCAAGAGGTTGTCAAATCCTAGAGGTTGATTGATGTTGGTAGATATCAGAGACTCCTAGGATGTCTTATTTATTTGTCATTAACTAGACTAGACATAGCATAGGCGGACAGTGTGGTAAGTCAGTTTATGCATGCTCTTATACAGACTCATATAAAAGTAACGTATAGAGTTTTGAAGTATTTGAAGGGTTGTCCAAGAAAAGGTATCTTCTATAAGAAATATAATCATCATAGAGTGGTTGTTTCAGCATACACTGATGTTGATTGAATTGATTCTTTGACCGATAGGAGGTCTACTTCCAACTATTGCTCCTTTGTTTGGGGAAATTTGGTCACATGGCATAGCAAGAAATAATCAGTGGTGGCTAGATCAAGCGCAGAAGCTGAATTTAGGTTTTTGACAAATGGAATATGTGAAAATGTGGCTAAAGATGTTACTTGCTGAACTTGGATTTCCAGTGAAAGGTCCAATGAGTCTATTTTGTGATAACAAGCTACTATCAGTATTGCACATGATTCAATGTAACATGATAGAATCACATATGTAGAGAGAGATCGACATTTCATCAAAGACCATATTACGTCAGGTTGCATATGTATTCCTTTCATTCAAACCAAATATCAAATCGTAGATATGTTCACCAAAGGTCTCAATGGTACTCAGTTTTCATATCTTGTAAACAAGCTGGGAATGATAGATATTTATTCACCAGCTTGAGGGGGAGTGTTGAGATACAGTGTATAGAGGGTAGTATGGTCACATTGATTAGATACATGTATCTGTACGGTATACCACAATTTGGGAATACCATCTCTCTCCATATATATATATAGAGAGAGAGCGAGGGAAGATAAGACTCTCTCTAATATTATTCCATTCTCTATCTCTTTTCTTCTCTTACTTCTTCTCTTTTTCCTCGCTTTCTCTTTTAACTACTTACAGGAACATCCATCAACTAAACCAACTATTTGGATAGCATACAGGATACTTGAAAAGATGTAAATGTCTAACAAAGAATCCACTACCCTTAAGTGGGAAAATATTCAGTTCAGGAAATACATGATTTGATTGGACAAGAAAATCAGGCACCAATGGTTCTTAATAAAGTGTTTGTCAAATATTTTCAATATTATATTATAATAGATATATTTAATTTTGAATTAAAAAGAAAAAAGATTTTAAATGTCTAACTGATTCATTAAATTCCTAATTAATGTTCTATTAACCAAAGGGGTTAGACAATGATTATTTTATCATCCTGAGGGCCATTAAGAAATATTAAGTAGTGAAATGACATATTTATGAAATATTTGCAAAGAATAACCTCATTGTTAATTTCTTAATTTTGGGTTGTCAGTTGCAATATGTATGGGATTATTGCAATAAGTGTTGTGCCAGTTTGTAATTAAGAAAAGATAGAGTATCTTTAATGTAGTTTGACTTAATAAAGGATACTGGGCGCCACAACCTAAATATAAGAATCACATAAAGAACCCACACCCCCTAGGATTACTTAGGTTTCTCAAAAACTTTATCAATAGAGTTACCTATATCCAGGATGGGTTCAGTAACTTTTTTGAACTTGTTATAAGCGTGGAGAGCTCTAAAACAGGTGTGGAGACTTTGGAGACCGGGTGGGATCATCATCTTGTATCCGGTTCAGACATTGACGTATTCTTCTTTAACTTCATTGATTTAAATCTTAGTATTTCATACAGTGATTATGGGAATACTAGAATTAAGATTCTGATTTTTTTTATAAATTTTTTGACAAATAAATAAAAAAGTAATGATTTTTCAAAGAATCGAAATAACACAAAATTGAAGCAATCCTAAATCGATCCTGTAGCATAACCTCATGCTCTTGCTCTATAACACTGTTGGGACCAGTCCAATCATTGGGCTCAACCTTAGGGTCTTATCCCTTTGGCCCTTTGGGCCACTACAAAACGAATGCACATAAGAAAAAACATCAAAGACTAAACTCTTAAATTATTCTTGATTTCTGAGATTTTTCTCTTCCATTCCAAGAATGCATTAGCAATCATTAGACTAAAAGGCCCACTTCATATTGTCCTACATACAATTTAAAACTTCTCTAATTTTTTAGTTGCTTAAGTATTTTAATCAATATATTTCACAAATTCAAACTTCATGCACGTTACATAACGATAAAGGCTCAGGCATCACCCATTCAATTGACATAATTGGAAGAGAAATATTCTAGAGATACAGAATCGGACAACACTAAGTGCCCATGATGCTCAAAAACAAGCATTAATTGTACCAGAAAAAATAAATTCCCTACACAATCTTTTTTTCTTTAATCACACGCACGGAGAAAACAAACATGTGGCCAATTTCTTACAGTCTATGTTCAAATCATATTTACGCTAAAGAATAAGATCCAAATAAATCAAGGATAATACATAGCAAAGAAGGTGTTGAGTTTAGAACATAACTGAGAAATATACATTTAATGCATAACTCCACCATAAAAATAAGAACCATTTATGAGATCATATTACTAGCCACAGAACAGAAGATAACCTGGCCTACTTTAGACTTTAGAGAGACAGTAGACCACTATGACAAACTAGATCAGAAGATGATGCATCATGAAACAGAAATGTGTCACTATTTTAGTTTTATGATCAAAGATCCATCACCATGTACCTGTATAAGTTTAAAAACTTTAGGATTCGAAAAACCAAACATATAAGAACCAGATTTGTTGATCCTCGCCAGTCCACCCTGGGGAGTAAAACCATTATACACATTCTCCTGTGTCTTTCTTATTCTTTTGTAAATTTTATTCCAGCAAGCAGATGGAGTAGGTCCTTCAAACTGCAAAAAGAAACATACCATTAAAGGAAAAATAACAATAGAAACAATAAGTGTGACACTTGCAATGAACATTGAAAACACAGCATGGTACAGTCATTCGACATAGATAACAGAAGATCAGGCATGTCTCCACCTATTTGACTAAAAACAGGGTGTCATACTTCTAACCTCTCCATATACCAGTGCCACCATTAGCCAAGTGAACCACATTTATGGAACTCACTGTTAAGCTGGAAAAAGCATGTCCAAGGCCCTCAAAGATCTCCCAAGATTTTTCAACACAAACTCAGAGGCCTGTAAAGGTCTTCACTGAGGGAGACAAAATCTCCTCTTTAAAGAATGCAGATTAAAGAGTTGATGCCAAAACAAAATTATCTTTCTTCTCATTACCATACGATATTTATAACTTCCTAATATTTTCACCAACCATACAAAATATTTTCAAAAATAGCTTTAAGTAGAGTTGAATAATTGAGTGTATCCTTTATCACAGTCAACTGTCAGGGAACAGAAATAAGCCATCCAAATTTAATCAAGATCACTTGCATGTTGGATACTTTTGGCATGAAAAGGCTTTGTCCATAATTTTGATGTTCTGACATGTATATCTACTTATTTGTGCACGACATACATGATACATCTCATGACCTCATTGGACTATTGGAAATGGTTCAAAGTGTGCTACTCCAACCAGGACTGAGTGAATCAATTACCCATTCAGTTAAAGAATAGGTGTCAATAGGGTGAATATTCACTCTAATGTTTGGGCCATGGGGACCAATTAGGTGAATTATCAGATATATTGAGTAATCTTGGTTATACAGTTGGCGACATAGTAGTGTTCATCTATCACATTTATTTCATATGAACCAATGTTTTCACAGATTTAAGGAGACACAGTGGATCTTTCACCCTTTTTTGGACAAGTACAGTGAATCCCTGATGTAGGAGCATCCATGAGCAACAAAAAGAAATTAGACGATCATTGATGATCAAGTGGGTCCACTTAGAATTCTGTTTTTTATGATATTAGGTTTTTATTTATTTGGAGTTGTAATCCCATAACTCACTTTTAGCCCTAGTTTTCAAAGGTCAAAACTTGTAGTTTGATTAGGTTTTTGTATCATTAGAAACATTATTTAGTTACTTTCAAATGAGACCAAGATTTCACAAATCCGAGGTGATTTGGGAGAGTTGTGACCAAATTACTAAACGGGTATTAATATGTGACGGGCATAGGGTTTTTTTAATAGGTTTATTTTGTTTAGGCTTTAGGGTCATGTGATGTGAGTATCTAATTTGAACTGAGGCAGTCTTTTTAGAGTAAGTTCTCTAGGGTCTTTATCTAGTGATGAGTTCCTATATTTAGTAGGTATTGAGTTATTAGTATACTTGAAGCAAAAGTTTGGTATTATTAGTAAGTTTAGTTTTAGGAGAGTTAGAATGTACCAAAAGGGGTCAGTTTCTAATACTACATGATGTAATCTATAAAAAGGGGACAAGCCCATACCTTTTGAATAGAGAGATTGACTTTAAGAATTTAATCTTTTGCTTTGTTGGGTTTCTGAAGTTGGACTTCATCTCCCTAGCCCACGGTTGGACTGTGCAGAGGCCTTGGAGGTCTCAACCCTGCAGCAATTCAGAACTACTACAGGTTCTCTTCTTCTGTTCCCCTTCTTCCTCATTGTTTCCAACATCAACATCAAGTTTCAGCTCTGCAGGTAAGTGTTTCTCATATCTGAGATCTGGCTTGCTTGTGGTTTCTAGTTTATTACTTTAAATCAGTTTTTCCTTGATTATTTCATCTACATACGTATGGATATGAATGGTGGTTTTCATCCCATTGGTCATAAGGATTCAAAGTTCTGTGCTGGAATTCTGAGCCTAGGCCTGAGTTCCTACATGTTTGAAAAACTTAAACCGTTCAGATTGTTCAGAAATTTTGTGGAATTGTTCATCCTATTATTTTATTAGCCTACAAAAAATTCAAGTTAATCTGCCAAGTCCAACCCTAGTTTCTGGTCTTCCCTAGTTCTATCCAGCAACCAGAATTATGAGTTTAGACCACAATTTGTTTACCTAATAACCTATGCATTGGGGGGGGGGGTGTTCTGGCCTAACACAAGCATATTTACTTCCAGCGTGGACCCATAACCAGCAAGATTTCTGTGGCCCCTAAGCCATCTTACATCAATCCCACATCTTGTTCATTCACATGTTTGCTTGCTCCAACAGTAAAACTGAGCCATGTACACAGTACAATTTTTATCCTGTGTCTGAGTACACCTGGTCATGAGTATGGGATTTAGAATGAACTTACTAGACTCGTTACTTCTATTAAGGTTTACTTCTTGGATGTTAATCACACTGTATGATGTTACTATACACCCAAATGGTTACACAAGTGGTTTGTATAATTGTGATTCACTAGATTAAGACTGGAGAAGTTCATGGTTTCTAATGCTGGATATGACAAGCTTTTATGCCAACATTATGCAAGGCAACCTAAGCTTGTATATCTTGCTGCTGTGCACTCAAATATATGTATGCAGAAGCTAGGATGGAAAGTAAAGTATCCAAGATATGAATGTAAACCACCCAAGTAATAGCAAACTTGGAATAAGGTTAGAGAAAAGAAAGGGGAATCAAATCAAAAGAGAACTAGGGGTAATAGATGAGGGAAAGAAAGAAGAAGGAGAAAAGGAATTGCTTAGGGATTTTGGAATTTCTGGGCAAAACCACGAAATTCACAAAGTGTCCTTACATACGCATCAGAATTTTATGAAAATTTACAGGTGTTTAGATAGGTCTAAGTGTACGCATGTATGTAGTGTGCGTGTGTGAGGGTATAATGGTATTTTGTATCTTATTGTACCCTAGTATATAATAAAGAGCAATATCATCTGGGAGACAACACAAGACTCTCTCTCTGTGTTTCTCTCATTTTTTTTCCTTTTTCTTCTTCTCTTTCTCCTCTTTTACTCTCCCACAAATTCCAACTTGGTATCAGAGCAACATTACGATCGAAAGCTGACCAAGTCGGAAAAACGCGACGAATAACACTACTGACGTAAGCCGTACAGACGCTGATGTCAGTAGGTCCGTATATCGGTTTGGAAAACAAATTAGGGGTTTGGATCATGGTGATTTATCATGATTTTTTAGTGATCATAATGAAGTTTTTTGGGTGATTTTGTGCAAAAAGGAAAAACGGCCAAATCTGAGAAAAATACTCAATCCGATCGTCTCAGGGGTTTTTTCGATAGATGATCTCTACTAGTTGGGTCATTTTCACGTAAGGGATCATTTAAAAGTGGTCTCGCATCGTTTGGTGAAGAATCGAAGCGTCATTGAAGATTTTCGTCCAAGTACCTTAACATCTGACTTTTTTTTAGGGTTTTTTACTATTTTTTTGATCCGAAAATGGATTTTGTCTCTCCAATCATGCCCTACTGGTTTCTAATCACTATGTGTGTGTGATTAAGTGTGTTGGTAGTTGTGATTTCCCTGTTGATGTGATTTGAGGTTGTTTTCGCCTCCTAGGCCTCTTGTTGAAGTCTAACCGTACATGTACCTTATTGTTTGTGCTATCCCCACTTGCGTTTGTGTGGGATTAGTGATTGTGTAAGTTTTGTTCAAGTGTGATCCCCTTATTTTAAAGTTTCAAGTATGTCGAAAACAAGTGACATCACATCCGGGCATTCTGGCAGGCTGGAAGGGGTAACTGATAATCCAAACACTATCATTGCAACAGTTCGGTTTGATGGCAGCAATTTTCTACCTTGGTTTCACTTTGCACAAATATATATTACTACTAAAGGGAAACTTAGATATCTAACGGGTGCAACTAAAGCTCCGGCTCCTAGCTCTATTACTTTTCCTAAATGGGAGGCAAAAAATGTCATAATTATGTTTTGGTTACTCCATTCCATGAAGCCTGAGATTTCTAACACTTTCATGTATTTATTGACTAAAAAGCTATATGGGACTCCATGATTCAAACATATTCAATGGAAGGCAATAAAGTCAGGATGTATGATCTGCAACAAAGAGTGGCCCATTTCCATCAAGGTGATAAATCTTTCTCTTCCTATTATTCTACACTTCAAGGGATGTAACAAAAAATTGGCTACTACAAGAGTTATCACCCCAAGTGTTCTGAAGATATTGTTGAATACCACAAGGAGGTTGAAAAGAGCAGAGTGTTTGATTTTTTAGCAGGTTTTAATTCTAAATATGGTATTCGCATACAAATTTTAGGGAAGAAACCATTCCCATCACTTAGTGAAGTTTACTCATATGTCTAGAAAGAAGAGGATCGTAGGCATGCCATGTTGAACCCTATATCACTCTCTTCTATAGAAAAATCAGTTCTTCTCTCATCTAATCAGTGTGGTGGCTCCCATGGACATAGTGGTGGTGGTCAGGGCAGTTTCGGAGATGGTCGAGGTGGTTTTTCAGGGGATGAGAGAGATAAATTCAAATGTGATCATTGTGGTCATTTTGGACATTTAAAGGACACATGTTGGAACCTAAATGGTTTTCCTCAGGAGTTTCAGGGTCATTCTCAACGTGGCTCATTTACTGGAGGACGTGGTGGTTCTCATTTTGTCCGTGGAGGCCGATCAAGTGCTAATCCTATGACATCTATTACTTCAAATACTACATCTACACTGTCTTCGGATTTTGCTTCCAACTCATTCTCTCGTGATGAGATTGAGGCGCTACGATGCTTCATGTCAAGTTTGAACACATCCACATCTTCTCCTCAGACCTCGTTTGCTCATTCAAGTACCTTTGCCTCTACGTTCAGTGCTAGTGTCTCTTCTCTTGGTCCCTCCTAGATTATTGATTCAGGTGCCTCTGACCATATGACTGGTACATCTTCTCTTTTTTCCTCATATTCTATTTATCATGGGAATGATAAGGTATGTATTACCGATGGTTCCTATTCGTCTATTACCGGCAAGGGAAACATACTTGTCACCCCTTCCCTACCTTTGACATTCGGTCTTCATGTTCTCAAGTTTACTTTAAATTTGTTAAATGTTAGTCATTTAACCAAGTCCTTAAACTGCCGTATAAATTTTTTTCCCTCTCATTGTGTCTTTCAAGACTTGAGTTCGAGGAAGATGATTGGTAGGGAACATAAGGACAACGGCCTATATATCTTGGATATCCCTCCACATTCCGCATTACTTATTCAACAGATCTCAGCTCCTGTAATAAATGATGGCCATCTTAGTTCCATGCAGCTTTCTCAGTGGCATAACCGCCTAGGCCATCCTTCTCTTTCTATCTTAAAAAGATTGTTTCCCCATTTATTTTCCACTTGTAACTCTATCTTTCATTGCGATCCTTGTGAGAATGCCAAACATTATTGAACCTCATATCCAATTAGTTTGAATAAAAATGAATCTACTTTTGACATAGTTCATTCTGATGTATGGGGACCTACTCCTACTACTTCTTTGTCTGGGTTTAGATATTTTGTGACCTTTGTTGATGACTATTCCCGTGTTACTTGGATTTATTTATTAAAATAAAAAAGAGATGTTTTTTCTTCTTTTGTCTCTTTTCATAGGATGGTTGAAACCCAATTCAATAGGAAAATTAAGATTTTGATAATGGTGGTGAATATATATCCCATGTTTTTTCCTCCATCCTTAACCAGTTGGGAATTCTTCATCAAACAACATGTCCTGGTACACCAGAACAAAATGGAATTGCGGAGAGAAAAAATAGACATTTACTTGAAGTGACTCGTGGATTGTTGTTCACTATGAATGTCCCCAAAACCTTCTGGTCAGATGCAATTCAAACAACGGCCTTTCTCATTAATAGAATGCCTAGCCGCATGCTTAACTTTCAATCACCCCTTGAGGTTTTGTCTTCTCTTGCATCCTTCTTCTCTATTCCCCTCAAAGTCTTTGGGTGCATTTGCTATGTACAGGTAGATAAATCCCAACAGTCTTAACTTGATCCTAAAGCTCTTAAATGCATTTTCTTGGGATATGCTCCTAACCAAAAAAATTACAAGTGTTATCATCCTGCTTCTCGACAACAGTTTGTTTCTATGGATGTTACCTTTCTTGAAATAGATCCGTTTTTTCTTCTCCTAGTTCTTCTTAGGGGGAACATTCTTCTGCAAAGTCTTCTCCTCCTCCTCTTGTTCCAGCTTTTATCTTTGACTCGAGTGTTCATGGTGAGGGGGACAAGGTTCTTCAAGTTTATTCTAGAAAGAACAAATCAAGCACTTCGACTGCTCCTCTTGTTCCCGGCCAAGATGTCTCTTCGGCTCAAGCTCCTAATTCAGGTAATTCTTCTGCTCTTCATGACTCTGATCTTCCTATAGCCCTTAGAAAAGATGTTAAATCTTGTGTCCAGTATCCTTTGGCTAACTTTGTGTCTTATCAGTCCTTATCCTCTTTGTATCGTTGCTTTGCTTTTGCTCTGTCTTCTGTGTTTGTGCCTCGCAATGTTACAGATGCCCTTTCTCAACCACAGTGGAAGGTTGCTATGCAGGAAGAAATGGTTGCTCTTAAAAAAATGGCACTTAAGATATTGTTGATCTGCCTCGGAACAAAGTTCCTGTTGGATGCAAATAGGTATACATTGTCAAGCTCAAACTTGATGGCTCAGTTGATCATTATAAGGCTCGATTGGTTGCAAAAGGATACACTCAAACATATGGGATTGATTATTAGGAGACCTTTGCTCCTATCGCTCAACTCAACTCTGTTTGAGTCCTTATTTCCATTGTTGCTAATAAGGGATGGCCTCTCCACCAATTCGATGTCAAAAATGTTTTTTTTCATGGTGATTTAGCTGAGGAAGTGTACATGCGACTTCCACATGGTTTCTACCACCTTCTAAAGGTAAGGTCTGTGGCCTCAAGAAAGCCCTTTATGGCCTCAAACAATCTCCCCAAGCTTGGTTTGAACACTTCTGCCTTGTTGTCCTTCAGTTTAGGTATTTTTAGAGTCACGCTAATCATACTTTATTTCTCAAATGTACTGGCGGTGCTAATCTTACTACCCTGATTGTTTATGTGAATGACATTATTGTCACGGGTAATGATACAGTGGAGATCTCTCAGTTGAAACTGAGGTTGGCCCATGAGTTTGAGATTAAAGACCTTGGACAACTCATGTAATTTTTGGGCATTAAGGTTGTTCGGTCTACGAAAGGCATTTATGTCCCTCCACAAAAGTATGCTTTGGATCTTCTTACAGAAACTGGTCTATGACCACCTTCAAACCTATTGCTACACCGATTGATGTCAATCATCGCTTTACTGCGGATGTGGAAGACAGACTTATTGATGCTAGCAGATATCAGCGTCTAGTGGGTCGTCTTCTTTACCTTACTATCACCAGGCCTGACATTGCCTATGTTGTTAGCGTTGTGAGTCAGTTTATGGACGCCCCAACTACTGTTCATCTTGATGTTACGCATCGTATTCTTCGTTATCTTAAGCACAATCCTGGTGCTAGTCTGTTGTATTCTCGTCTATCTAATTTACTTATTAAAGGTTATATTGATGTGGATTGGGTTGGTTCTCTTACTGATCATCGCCCAACCTTTGGCTACTACACTTTTGTTGGTGGTAATCTCGTTACTTGGCAAAGCAAGAAACAATCTGTTGTTGCCCGTTCTAGTGCTGAAACCGAGTTCTGTTCAATGGCTCGTAGTGTTTGTGAACTTTTATGGTTGCATCTTCTTCTCTCTGAGCTTAGTTTTTCCGTCACTTCTCTTATGCACTAATATGATAATAAGGTTGTCATTAGCCTTGCGCATAATCCGGTACAGCATGATCACACCAAACTTATTGAAGTTGATCATTATTTTATTTGGGAAAAACTCCTTACAAGTGTCATTTGTCTACCATTTATACAGACTGAGGATCAACTTGCGGACATCTTCACAAAGGGTCTTGGTCGTGATTTGTTTTTGTCTTTGACTCGCAAATTAGGACTCTTTGATGTCTATCGCCGAGCTTAAGGGGGAGTGTAGGCATATATGTAGTGTGTGTGAAGGTATAATGGTATTTTGTATCTTACTGTACCCTAGTATATAATAAAGAGCAATATCGTCTAGGAGACAACACAAGACTTTCTTCCTGCGTTTCTCTCATATGTTTCTCCTTCTCTTTCTCCTCCTTTTCTCTCCCACAAATTCCAATTCTAAGAGCAATCACTATGCAACTTTTCGGCTTATTTTGATAAAAGTAGGTATATAAAAACAAAACAAAAAAAAAAATTTAAGGTCTACAATGTTTCTTTAAAGAAGAAGATAACATAAAACAGTATATGGTTTTATATCAGAAACTTTACAGAATGAAGAGGGATTAGAGAGGAGTTTGAGGGGTAAGTAAGATGGGTTGGGGAAGAAAACCCTAAAAAGAAATTTCAAAATGTGGGTCTTCTAGGGTGGGCGATTTCTGTGGGAGTACAGCCCAGAAATCTGTTAAAGAGTGAGAATGATACTCAAAAATATATGTTTCCTAGAAACAGATTTAACAAGGAATTATTAGGGGATTTTATAGAATCAAACAAGGAATGGAATAAAGATATGACACATGATGAAATAAAGAGAGAAAATATCTTCAATTAATGGTGCCGATTTGGTCTATTTTGTGGTCTCACAAACCTCAGGCATAAGCATTGATTCTACAGTCCAAATTCTAACAAACAACACTTGTTATCTTTAGTATTGCCACAAGGAATGACAAGGAGATATAGGGAAGGAAAGAAGAAAAGGATTGAGGAAGAGAATGATAGAAGATAGAAATATATGAGAGGAAGAAGAAGAGGAAAACTAGGGATAAACCCTAGAGGGAGCCTCACAGCTACACCAAGAGAAGAAAGGGATAAGAGGGATAAACCCTTAACCAAACAAACACCAATTCTTTAATTCATCATTAACTCACTCAAGTTGTGAAGAGCCGTTTATAGACTACATCACAAAAGAAATAGAAACCCACTAAAATTAGAAAATTCTAGAAAACCTAAACTTGGAACCTAAGACTTTCTATAACAAAAGACTTCTAAACAACCACTTTCCTAAAAACTAAAACTACTAAAAACCCAATTAAAGAATAGTTATCAACCAACTTGTAGTAGGGCCTATGGGCCTCGGTTTTTGCACGACAGGTGAATCCCTTTAAAAAGAGGCTTGCCTGTTGTAAAAAAAATTCAACGATGATTTAAAGTCGCCACCATCCATTTTAATGATATGGATGAATAACAGTTTTAAAAGCAAATAGGGTTTTTGAGTTTTGAGAAATACTACAACATAAATATGCCTAGATTAACTACTTGAAGAGAGTGAAATGAGGGTAAAGAGTTACCTTAGCATCCTTTCATATAACCATGTGAAATGTGAAAGCACATATCAAAAGAAGTAGAGAAGTTGTTCATTTGAAAATAATTGGTCATACAAACATGTCCAAAATTTAAAGGAAAGTCATTCTAGCATTGTTCTTGTGATAACCTATATAAACACATCCAAGACATATATCTTTTTTGCTTACTAATTAACTATGAGATTGGGTCACTTCCTTGTAGATTTTCTAAACCCAAAATGCCTTTGGTTAGGTTCTCTCATGAACTTGTCATGGTGGAAATAATACAAAAGGCAAAAATGAAGGGACAAAGCGACATAATAGCATGCATGTTGTAAGAGAAGAGTAAATTAGATAATGAGCTACCCTCAATTTCTAGAAAGATATGAGGATAAACTATTCTCGTAACTAATTTTTTATAACTTAAAGTGTAAAGGAAAATGAAACATTTTATATTAAGAAAAAGTGAGAAAAAAACTAATGTGTTTAAAATAGAAAAACAAAAGAAATAGGAGGGGATAAAAGTAATGTATAGAAGAATATGCTATCATTTTACTTTTGATGAAGAAAGAAGGGTTAGCTCACTCCTTAAAGACACTTAAAATATTTTAGAAAATAAAATGACATAAAGCTCAAAACATTATAACCACTATTTCCTTTGGTTTTTATTAACCATGAAATTAAGTCATTTTTTTGTAAATTTTTTAAACCCAAAATATGTGCTTTGGTTTAAGTTTTATCACGAACTTGTCATAGTGAAAAAGAGTAGAAAAGTACATGAAATAAAAAGGAATAAGAAATATAGTAACATTAATATGGTAAGTAAGAATGTAAGAGATGATGAGTTACCCTCACTTTCTAAAAAAATGAAGATAAACTCTTATCTTTCGTAATATAGGACATAAGGAGAAATAGGACATCTTAAATAATGAGCTATGAAAAGCTTTTATGATAAAAAATAAAATAAAAAATAGAATAGAAGAAGTAAAGGAATGGGAATATCATGTAGGAAAATGTGCTTCTCTTTCATTTTCTATGAAGAAATAAAAATTGACATTTCCATGATCAATCACTAAAAGGATTTTGAACAAAAAAGAGCTATTCTAAAAGAGATTTAAATAATAAAGACAATGTATAGGAATATGTTATACCCTCGTTTTCTTTAAAGAATGAGGGTCAAGCTTTCCATTTGATCAATGGACGTATTACAAGAGGGGAGATATAAATATATACACTAGAAAGTTTATAAAACTATATTAGAAAGGTTTTAATCTGTCCTAAAAAATAAAGATGTTTATACTAGAAAACAAATAAATAAAAATAAAGATTTTTTATACTAGAAAGCAAGTGAATAAAATAAAGACATTTATACTAGAAAGTAAGTAAAGAAAAATCAAAACATTTATACTAGAAAGCAAGTAAAGATAAAAAGAAGAAAATTTATATTAAAAACCAAGTAAAAAAAGTAAAAATATTTACACTAAAAAGCAAGTAAAGAAAAAGAAGAAAATTTAAACTAAAAATCAATTAAAGATTAATTTTATCAAAGTCCTAGGAGGAATACCTCCTATAATGTTTGTTCAAGTCCTTTGTGTCTTTTATATGTGGATAACACTTCCTTTAGATTTTACTTCTCTTTAAAAGGGGGAATAAAAGGAGAAGAAAGGAGAAGGAGAAAAGAGGAGGTGGAGAGAAGAGAAGGGTTAGCTACAGAAATAGTAAAGTTTACTTAAAGTTGTTTGAGGTAGGGACAGATTTTTGTAGAGTTTCCTCAAAGCATTAGGGCTTAGAGTTCTAGAGAGATTTTTCAAAAGTTTTTCTAAAGCTTAAAAGGATGGAAAATATGAGGGGACCCCTCCTTTTATAGAGTTTTTAGTAATTAGTGGGGTGATTAGTAGTAAGCAAGCTTGAGTTTAAGCAACCACTTTAATACACATGTAATCGCATGCTTTAGAAATTATTAGATAAAGCATATTCATAAAACAAAATAAGGCCTTAGTAATATGTATAATAAGAGATGATTAGATATATGAAAAACATTTTTAAATAATGCACAAAGCATATCCAAAGAATATTCTTGAGATAAAGCATAAAACACATTCTAAAAAGTTGTGGTTTTTTATTTGGTACAGGTGTGCATTTATAACTCATTGTACATCTTTATGATTGACCCCCTTAGAGCTTCTCCGATTTCGATCATTTTCGTTGGCATGGATTTATTTGACATGACAGTTCATTGATGAAAATTTCAAGGTCATCCGATTGGAACCCACCAATGATCTTGTTATCTTAGGAAATTGACAGTTTATCAATTAGAAGGGTTAAATGATGAATTTGACCTAACAGGAATACAGTCAAGTAGATTCAATTATTTTGCATTGTATGGAACAAACCACTCGCATTTTGGATCCATATAAAAAGTATTTGAAAAATACTCTGGTTTACATGACTAGATCCACGTACAATAACCGAAAAGTGTTTAAATGTACCACCTAAGATGTGACCCAAGGGTTGTTCTTTAAGGTCAATAAATCTCAGGATATTTTGGTCATATCAAACATTAAATTTGCAATCCCTTGATTGGATCTAGAGACCAAAAGATGTCATTTTAGAGGTCTTGGGTGACCGTGACACAGTGGTCCTAAAACAAGGTCTTGCCAACCTCCCGTGACATTGTCATTTGATATGTTAGTTTAGAGATTGTGCTAAAGGCATCTTTGATCTCTTATTTACCAAAAGTCAAGTCTATGGAACTGTCATCGAAAGATACCACTTCAGTAAAAATAGTCTTCCTATGCACAAAAACCCTAAATGTCTCTCATTAGTGAACTTAAAGACATCCATTTAAAGCAATTTTGGGTTCTTTAGAGTTTGTGACCCATCCGAACATACTAATGTGTCTGCTTTGTTCACCGAACATCACATTCATACCCATTTTTCATTAGATTTCGTTTTCAGCGCTTTAAGTGACATTGCATTTGTTCCTAACAGAGAATCCAATGACTCATTTTTGTCATGCCATTTGGTGGACCTTAACCTTTAACAAGAATTATTGTAATCGAATGTACCAATTAGCACATTTTAGATTTTTACAAGATGCAATGGTAGTCTTTTAAGCACCTAAGTATTGGGAAATACCTAAAGTCTTTGAAAGAGTAAGTGTTACCCAATAAAAGGATCCTCTAACGCCTATGCCAAAATCAAGTGCTGACAAAGCCCGCATTGTTGATTTCGAAGACCCATTAAAGGATAAAAACCTTAGTTGTCGACCACCAATAAAATACCCATAATCGCCTTGGCTTTTCTGCTTTATTACAAAACTACCCTTAGGACTAAAAACCCAAAAAAAAACCTTGGCACAAAAGGCCTTATTACATGATTATCCCACCCATAAAAGACCTTAATCAAACCACACATGATACAACACTAGAATATGGCCCTCTTATGTGAGGGCATATACAATAGTCTCTTCATGATGTCCGCGCATTAGTTTCACCAACTCAATACACTCCCACATGTACTAACAAGTTTATGTGTTCTCACTTTTCAAATGGCCCTTTCGTATTGCTTAGTCGTCATCATCATCATCAAATTTTAAGCCTATACCAACTATTTAGGGTCAGCTACATGAACCCTATTTGATAAAAGCTATATCCATGGTTAGTTATATGCCTTCAAATCCTTTTTCACTTAATCTACATTCATTTTGGACATCTCATTATCATTTTAGAGCCTTCAACTTGGCTTAGTGTAGTACCAACAGGTTAGTCATATGCCTTCAAATCCTTTTTCACTTAATCTATGTCCATTTTGGGATTCTCATTATTAGTTTAGAGCCTTCAACTTGGATTACTGCACTTCCCACATCCTATCAATGACATTAATTGCACAAGACCAAGCCATTTTTAATTTAACATCTAATGGAGCAACTCCTCTATGCCCTCTAGTGCACTCATTTCTGGTTCTTTAGAATTTCAATAAACTACAAGTTCTTAGTCCCCCATTTTTTCTCTATAATTTTTGTATATCCTCAAATTATTTAAATTGTCTTGTAAATTCTTGTTGCATGTTAATAATTTTACGCAGGTGACATAATGGCCTTTCTTGAATTGTAAAATTAGCTCTAAAATTTGTTAACAAGTTATTTTAAAAATTATCAGAAAATTTTGGACAAGCACCAAACAATAGTCAATCCATAGTGAACTAGCTTGCTGAACAGGTTGACCAAGAACCAGACCCTAGAGTAGGTCAAACCACAAGCCATTCAAACACATGAGCACCAATGCAAAAAGAAAGAAAGAAAACAAGAAAGAAGGAAAGAAATGGAAATAACCTAGTAAGATATGGTGAAGTAGTATTCTAGGGTTTACTGAAGAAGAAGAATAAGTATAGGAGAGGAATACGTATGTGAGATTATTCTCACACATACACTACTTTATTCATCTGTTAAGAGAGATACAAAAATACATATAAGGATATATGTATTTACATGAATACCCTATTACATATGAATGACAAAAATACCCTTGTATGTATGCCTACATTACATTGTGTTCCTACACTCCCCCTTAAGCTGATATGTAGATATCATGTATACCAAGCCTGCCCACTATCTTGGAGAAGCAGGGACCACTTAGTCCCTTTGTGAATAAGTCTGTTAGTTGTTCTTCTAACTTCACAAACGAAGTACATATATGCCTGAACTAAACTTTCTCTTTACTGAAGTGTTAATCAACCTTGATATGCTTCATTCAATCATGTTGAATATGATTGCAAGCAATTCTCTTAACATACCTCGAATCCAAAAGATTTCACATATTCAATAAGCCATGGACCAGAATTATGCCTCAACACTTGATCTTTCTACTACTAGTTGTTTCTTGCTTCACACAAGATTATCACCTACAAAGTGTAGTACTCTATGAGGTAGATCACCTTCCTGTTACTGATCCTACCCAATATGCATCAATAAAGGCTTCAACACTAAGGTCCCCCTGTTTAACATACAAAAGTCCCTTGCCTAGATTTTTCTTCAAGTAGCGAATAATACGGTATGTTGCCTTAAGGTGTCTTAGGAAGCATGCATAAAGTGACTGACAACTCCAACTACATATGAGATGTATGGTCCAATAGAAGAGAGCTAGAATAGCTTACCCACCAGCTTCTGATACCTTCCAACATCAATAAGTCTGTCCCCTTCATCTTTTTAGAGGCGATGATTAGGATCAATAAAAGATTCACAAGGCCTCAACCCAACATGCATGTCTTGTAGAAGATCTCAGACATTTTCTTTGAAAAAGGAATATACCCTTCTTGGACCGTAACTTAAAGCCAAGAAAGTATCGTAGTTGTCCTGGGTATTTGATCTCAAACTTCTTTTCCAGAAAGCACTTTAGATTATGAACTTCACACTAATCATTCCAGTAACCACAATATCATCCACATATATGATAAGAGTTGTCACTTTACCACTTTAGTGTTTGACAAAGAGAGTATGGTCAACTGGATATTGTTGGTATCCATTCTTAAGCATAGCACTATGAAATCTTTCAAACCATGCTCTAAAAGACAGTTTTAGACTATACAAAGC
>JAOXJP010254178.1:0-21679 GCA_025762735.1 Platanus orientalis | reverse complement strand
CACACAACACTTTAGAAACACTTCTCCACTTCAACCATCCCGCTCTAATTTTATGGGCAACATCATCTACAATATCTACCTCCTTGTGCATGATTGAGCCAAGATAATGAAAATGGTCATTCCGGGGTATCTCTTGGTTATCAATCTTAACTAGTCCTCATTTCTACTCCTAGTTTTGCTAAACTTGCATTCCATTTATTCTCTTTTAGTCTGACTTATCTTAAAACCATTTGATTCTAAAATATCCCTCCACGGCTTCATAGTTCTAACTTGGCATTTAACCCCTCTCTGGTCTCATTAATTAACACAATATCATCAACAAATGTCATACACCATGGCACCTCCTCATGTACATGCCTTGTCAACTTGTCCATAACTAAGGTAAAAATGTACGAACTCAACATTGACCTCTGGTGCAAGCCTACTATGATCGCATACTCACTTGTCTCTCCCTCGATTGTCTTAACACTAGTTATCATTCCATCATACATATAACTAGGTCAATATATCTACTTGGGACTCATTTTCCAAAGCCCACCAAATGATCTCTCTTGGTACTCTATTATATACCTTTTCTAGGTCAATGAAGACCGTGTGAAGATTTTTCTTCTTCTCTCTATACTTTTCCATCATTTGCCAAAGTAGGAAATTAGCTTCAGTCATCGATCTCCCAAGCATAAATCCAAACTGATTTTCAAACACTCTAATTTCATGTTTTAGTCAATGCTCAATCACTCTCTCTCATAGTTTCATTGTATGACTCATAAGCTTGATCCCACAATAATTGGTGCAATTTTGAATATCCCAATTATTCTTGTATATAGGGACTATAATACTTTTCTTCCACTCATCTGGCATTTTTTTAGTTCTAATGATCTTGTTAAAAAGTTTAGTTAACTATGATACACCATCATTTCGCATACATTTCCAAACCCCAATTGGGATGCCATCTGGTCCTAATGCCTTTCTTATCTTCATTTTCTTCAAAGCCTTTTTAACTTCCGTCACACTAATCCTACGAAGATATCTATGATCTCTAATCTCTTCTACTCTACCAATTTCTAAATAAATAAATAAATAACCTATACACCCAAACCAGCCATGGGTATAGGAAATCCTTTTCCCTATGAGAAATAGCTTAAGAAGTGAACATGGTTTTTTTATGCGTTACTCAAGTCTGCCATTGCATCGTAGGCAGGTCTTTTGCCCAATGATAAAAATCTTCTATAGCAAATTTTGTTATAGCTGCCAAAACCCCCATAGTAAGGTGGCTATCTTCCATATGGAAGACTAAGGCTATCTTTGGCATGCAATCATGGATCACAATCTTAATGCAAGAATGATCTGTTTGGTATGCGATCTAAGTTACAATCTTGTGATAGTGATCGACTTTTAGCTTTATTTTAGATCGAGTTGAAAAGCTCAATTCGGGTCACAATAGTGAACCGATTTAAAAGGGTGCTAATAGGTAAAACTCATGTGGTACATTTAAGGGCAATGTAGTCTTTTAAACTCAAAATATAACCCTTTATTCATCTCTTCCATTCCATTCTTCTTCTACCTCTCAACAAACTGACAAGATGCATCATGATCAGACTTCAATCTCAAGGATTGATCTCCACATACCATGATGATGGATATGTTTTTCCTCTTTGATTCTTCACAATGAACAAGAGAATTTGAGAGAGAAGCCCCTTCTATGGCATTTCTCAAGTTCGCTACAAATGAATTCAAAGTACCCCCCAAACCATGGTGTCATCTGAATCGGACTTTTTGAGTTGGCTCAATCGTTGTTTCATCCGCTTGATACAACTGGTGACTCGATTGGTATTTCTCTCGACTTTGCTAAGTTGAATGAGATGGTTGCTTCTCCTTGTGATGCTGGGCACTAGGCGATCTTTTTGAGTTTGCACTTTGGTCGGAGGCTTCAATCAACTAAGTTGATAATGGAAAGTCAGCTGGCTGATAATCTTGTCAATGATTGGGTTTCTAATTGCCCTTGGAAACTATTTGTACTGTTCATGCCTTTCCTTGATGCATATGTTTGAATGTTGTATGATCCAACATGTTAATTGAGTTGGGAATTGTAATCCTTCTAATCTCTCCCATTCCACCGCCTCAAACCCTATCTATGCATTGGGATCTATTGTATGGTCCTCTTTTGGTTTTAAATAAAGCACAAGTATTTAAAAAAAAAAAAAAAAACACAACAACAACAGTGCTATCATCAACAATGCCATGGGTATCAACACTTTAAAAAGTGGAAGAAATGTTCTTCTTAAGCATGGCTTTGAAGATTGAACTACGTTTGATACCTCATGTTAGGGTTGGTGTTTTAGTGCGTCTTTATCAGGATGAGAAATGTGTGACTTTGCCATTGAGGTGATCCCATCACATTCTCAAAGAGGATTGTGTCCACACCCCTTAACCAACACTAACCTCTGCTCCTTGTCAGGGGCACATCAGCGTTGAAAAGTGATATCCCCCCCCCAACCCTTGCCCCAAAAAAGTGTAAACCACTTTTCGGCGCTGATGTGTCCGTCTCCTGATAATGAGTGGAGGTTAGTGGTTTTAGGGAAGTGGACACAATCCTCCCTCCATCATTCATGTCATGGCCAAAAAGAAAAAATGATCTCAAATTCCAGTCAAACGACAGGTGCCATCCGTTCCATGATCCTAAGGTTTGTGATGTTGTGATTTTCCCTATGGATCACAATTGAGGGATTTGTTATTGCATACCAAAGATGATTTAAGAGTCCAATCCCGCTTGAGATTGTCTCTAGAATTTTAAAGTTCATAAGATTTTAGTGGTCAACATGTATCCAAAAAATTCAACAAACTAAAGTGCACATTTTTAATTTTGTTTATTATTTTGCCACATGTCAATCATTGAAATCTTCTGAACGATATATGAACTTTAACATTTGGAGAGAATCCTAAGGGGTAAACCGGATCTTCTCCTACCACTTATGACCTGTCAAGGTCTTGTCTAATAGGTGGCAGGACACTATTATTCACTTTTTCCCTCCAATAGTGTCATGCCACCTATTAGACAGGATCTTGGCAGGTCATAGGCTAGCAAGAGAAGATCCTTTGTACCTAAGGGGTCTAATCCCTTCTTATGCAGAGTGCACCGTAGAGTTGCTTACTTTGGTTCGGTTCTTCCCAAGTCGGTCCGAGTCCTGCCTTGTGTGGTTGTGAAACACGGCTTGGATTATGTGCAAACGAATCTTGTGAGAACCGTGAAAATGGCACCAAAAGGGCTAATGCATCAGTACTGAAAAGTGATTTGCATTTTTTGGAGGGCACTTATCACTTTTTGGTGCTGATGTGTCCACACACTGATGCCGTTTTCACAGTTCTCACAAGATTCGTTCTCACATAATTTTTAGTGGTGAAACATGATGCACGCCCAAGCGGCCAACTTTTTATAACATGAATAATGCATCTTCTGTCATTTATTTTTGTTCATGCTACAAAAAAACTACAGAAAAGTTTGCTACAGCTAATAACCTTCCTTCGTCCTTTGAGTAGAAATATCTGCAGGGTACCTTAGATTTCAGTCCAGTAATGGGCCCATCAGCTGGATAATGCTGCCTACCATTTTTCAGTTTTCGCAATCAAAGTTTGATGTCACATCAAACAACCAATTTCCAATATACTATGTATTTGTTCTACCCCATTGAGTGGGATGTGTCAGGTGGGGGCTCATCTCATGTTAACAACCGGACAACGACCTACCTACGCGCCTTTTCTCAATTGAGGAAGGGTGTGGGTGGAGGTTGCGAATGAGCCTCGGATACTCTTTGAAAGAGGAAGGAGTTCGTTAAAAAAAAGGTGGGAGAAAACACTCTCCCTCTCGCAGTACGAGCAAAATCTCAATCTTCTTCTGTACCAAATTCCTAAACCCTAAGAAAAGCCAAAATCATTTCATCTCCACTTTCTCTCGGAAACGTTAAATGATGAAAAGAGTAAACAATCAATCGCTATATATTTTTAATTATGATTGGGCCCTGATTTCTTCTCCATGATCCCTCAAAAACCCTCCCATCTACGCTCTTATTGCACTAAAAGAGAGGTGAAATGGTGGATGAACCCTCGTCTCTAATTTCGATTTAGTCTCCGAAACTGTTAATTGTTTCAATGAATTCGTTCTCGTTATTGTTAGAGCTCTGAATCAATCGAAGATCGCTATGGGAGATTTCGCGTCGCATTAGGGTTTTGTAGGGTGGTTGCATAAATGGCCTCCGAGGATATGGATTTGGTGCCGGCGCAGCGGATGGAGAACGGATTGAATTCGCAGATGGTTTTCGAGGACGAGAGCTTGCAATTCAGCTGTGGTGGCTCTCAAGGTCGCGTTGGCGATCCTGGACGGAAACCGAGGGAGATGAGCGGATTTGTCAACGAAAAGATGTTTTCCGTCGATCGAGAGCGGTATTTCCGAACGCAGGGGCCGGACTTCGGCGGTGGTATTTTTGGTAATTCGCCTGGACGGCAAGACCGTTCGGAGAATCAGAACTGGAATCGGGAGAGAAGCACTGGGACGCCGAGTGGCGATGGATCGGAGGGTGAAGAGGAAGATGAAGATGATGACGAAGACGATGAAGATGAAGATGAAATTGACGGTGGAGAGGGTGAAGTGGACGGTTTGGTTGCTGCCGATGACGGCATTAAGAATAGCAATAGTAGCAGTAGTGTACATATTAGTTCGGAGAAACTACGCAACGAAAAAGCAATTTTACAGAAACACAATTCTTCTTTTGGTATGACAATTATTATTATTATTTGGTCTTCTTCTTCTTACTTTCTTTTTATTATTTTAGACAAAAGAAAATTTTCTTCTTTTATTATTATTTAGTTCTTAATTTTAAAATCTTGTATAGTTTCCAATGGCTTAGTTGGAGTTTATATTGGCTATAGGATCGGGTAGGGGAGTATTGGTGAAGGACGGCAACGTTGTTCACTCTGCAAATAACGTTAGGGGGAGTCCAAGTGAACAAGAATACCAGCAAGAACGGGTCAGTCATTATGAGAATGTTGGTGCAATAGCAGAACCTGATATGTATTATTCACAATTTATGCAAGGCTCAGATGGGTCGGCCCTTGGGCAGAAGGAAACGGGAGGGGAGAACGGGTGTGGGTTTAGTGGGAGAAAGGATGGTTCATTGTTAAGTGAATCAGGGGACTCTCTAAGGGCAATTCTCTCAGATCCCCTGACGTAAGTCTCTTTGAAAATTTGCTGGTTTGATCTCGTTTCCCTATATTTGTTTTCTTTTGTAATAGAATTTTAGAATGGTATCTGCAGTACACACCTTATGCATGAATAGTAGGCTACTTGATTGACTTGAAATTAGCCTCAACTAAACATCTTGCACAGTCATTCAATTGGAATCTGAAGAAGAAATGTTGAGTTTCTTGAGTGATGGATTTTGTGATCAATTGCTTTAGATTTATTCTGACTCTAACTAATCTTATTGAGCAACTGAGACACACGATTACAATTACAAATATTAAACCTATCAGAATTTACGTGTAGGAGCAAATAAGGGCCAAAAAAGACTATTCTGTGCTTGTACAAATATGATTGCATTGCAAAATTCTACTTCTAGTTGCGTGAATATTAAAGTGCCTAGTTCACCTCCATTTTCCTTTCATGGTTACTCATCTTCAGATTTACAATGACAGTGATTTCCTTGAATTCCTATTTATTACTCACAAAACGCCAATCAAACTCTATAGAGTCACATGACAATTCATGACTCTTCAATAAGGATACCCAACTGAGGCTATACAGAGAGTGTCTGACCAACTCACACTATACTGGATCTTGCAGGCTAAAACCAATTTTATTCTTTTGTGTTGTTAAACTTCCTCCCACTGTCTGCGGTTTCCCAGTATAGAGTGAATGTTGAATGGAAAGCTTTCCCCAAACTACATCTGGACGTGCAATCAATTCAAAATGCCAACAAGGAGCATTAATTATCACTTGTCTCTGAGAATACATTGAACATGTAAGTTTTCTTTCTACAACTTCCATATTTGAGGTCTGCGGTGAATGCATAAACTGTTTCATTGACCCTGAAGAAAGGAGATATTTGTAGTGTTGATGGTCAGGTAAATTAGCTTTTCTGCCAAGTACTTACCTTGAATAGATGCTGATATCTTCCAATAACCTATAGAGGGTGATTCATCGCCATTAGCATGCTGAAAGGCTTTGAGCAGAACTGTCTGCTAGTCCAAATAGTATTTTGTAATAAATTTAGTTGGATGTTTTGTAGGTCACTTAACTTCATAACCACGAGAATTAGATAGATTCAAGCTGGGGCATTAGAATTTTAGCCATTAAATAATTTGATGTTTCAGTGTTGGTGGTAAGAGTTCTTTATTCCTTCCACAGAAGTTCATTATCTCCTTCTATAGTGTTGCTCTTGTTTCCTTGTTTTCCAACTCCCTTTACTGGTATTATGGCACTGTGTGATAACCAGTACTAACTACTTTTATGTAGTTAAGAAATTACTATTTTCAATATAATATTCATAAAAAAAACTCTTGAAATTGAATTCTAAAACCAATGATATCCCTTAATGACTAGCAACTACTAGCGTACATTAATGCTTGTTTGTTCTTTGAAGAAAATTGGTATTTCCTTCCTCTTCAAGTTCTGTTTTCCTGCCAAGTCTCAAATGATCATTTCCATGTCTTCTTCATGGCTTTAGTTTAGAATAGTATTTTGGTATGGTTTTAAAGTTCCCTTAGGCATACATGGTGTTTTGACAAAATTTTGCTTTAGTTATCTTTTGTCCACCCCTCCCCCCACTTCTTACCTTCCTATTCATTATATTTGTGGTCACGAACTCAAGTATGAAAACTTACATAAGGAAAAACTTTATAGGCAACAGATTTTCTGCTACAAATTCAATTGCAATTAATAGCTTTAGAAGTCAAAACTTCACAATATTTCATAATCTCAACAAAATGGCTTTGTACTCGTACATATGGGACTTTCTTTTTCCCATGTCTTCCCTTTCTAACTTGTAAGTGTTTTAGACATAAATGAATTTAACTAATTTGTGTTCTGTTAGTTCCAGTAGCAATGCTGGTGAAATTTCTTATGTTATGCGACCCCTTTGAGCAGTAAGACTAATTGTCCCTCTTGCGAAGCCTTTAGAGTTGTACAAAATCTATGGTAAGAATCAAATTGTGTCAATCAAAATTGGAGTTTGATCTGTCATGGAACCTTCATGTTGTACTCTCTCTCCCTCTCCTCTTTTCATATAAATGTCATTGCTTTTACAGCTGTTAGAATTCATCAATGTGAAGGTAAAGGTAACCTTGCTTCATTATTAGGACATCAAAAGATTACTTTCAGTGTAATCAACTGCTGATAGACTGCGATTATGCATTGCTTATATTTAAAAGTACTGATTTCTTTGGCTAATACTATTTTTTTATGAATATTTCTTTGGCTAATACTTGCATTTACACAGGTTGCTGGCTGACTAAGTCCAACACTTGCAACAACTGTAATTTATAAGTTTTGATTTCTAATGTCTCCTTTAATGTTGGTTTTTTTCTTTATATAGAGGAGTTCTCATGGATGATGCAATGATATTGCCTTGTGGACACTCTTTTGGAAATGGTGGAATGCAGCATGCTATTAAAATGGTGGGTTCTGACCGCAAGTCTTTCTTGGCACATTGATTTGACCATTTCTATCATATATGCCTACTCAGGAAGGATAAAATCATTTTATATCAGTTGGAAAGGCTTCTAGCAGACTGCTAAATCATGGTAGATGAACTAATGTACAGGGGAAGTTGTATTTTGCTTTAAGTTGATTTCGTTTGACTAATGAACTCCGCTTCTTATTTGCATTTAGATTGTTTTTTAAGTGTCTAATATTTTTTTGTTAAAACTTTGCAAAGTATTTCGGCTAAAGTCTACTTATGATAATTGGTTGGCTTTCTAGATAATTTGTTACTACTTAGAATTAGATTAGGACTTTTGAAAACCTAAAAAATTAAGCTATATTGTGGGCCATCTCTCTCCTTGTAGCTGCTCTTGTTTTGTTTTGTTTTTGGGCTTCTTGGGTTCTTTGGGCTTGTTGTAGCTGGTTCTACTTCTTTTCTTGTTTAGGTTATGTTGTTTCCATCTATCTCTCTCTCTCTCTAATAAAAATTTCATGCATTGATTTTTTTTCTTTTTTCTTCTTATCTTTAAAAGAAAAAACTTAGTGTTGCTTCTCTGTTACATTCCTAAGCGACACTAACATAGAGCAGCCTAAGATAAGTTGATGTGGACAACAAAAAGAGGCTCTCGTACTCATATGTTCCTCCACACCAGAAAGCAAGATTCAAGTCTTGTATTTTATGTGGGTTATTTAGTGTCTTTTAAAGACCGGGATAATCTTGTAATAATTGGGTTTCTAGTAATTGGGTTGTTTCTGTAATAAGACTTGAAAGCCAAGGTTAGTTTAGGATTTTAGGTTAATCCCAAAACTAATTTTAGCCTGAGTTTTCTAAGGTCAAAACTTGCCTTTTTGGCTTGATTTTGGTGTCACTAGAGAGGTTATTTAGTTACCTTTTTTATGAGCCCAAGATTCTACAAATCCAAGGTGATTTGGGAAAGTTATGACCAAATTACTAAAGAGGTATCAGTGAGTGATTGGAATAGTGTTTTAAGAAGGTTGTGTTTTAGAAAGTCTTTAACTTTTAGTAGCCTAAAGTTTAGGAAAAGTATGCTATTTAGAAGTCTTTTTGAAATTAAAAAGTCCTTATTAGAAGTTTCTTAATTGTTTTTAAAAAGTCTAGTTTTTAGTAGTTTAGTTTTAGGAAATACTCGAGGCCCAAGTTTAAGAATTTAGCAGTTGCTAAATTAAGAAAATATCTATTTTCTTTGCATTGTAACCCTATTTAAAGACACCCCTAGACATGAATTAAAACAGTGAAAAATGAATTGAATTTTGACACTTGTGTGTTGTGGGCTTGGCCCTTATTATCGTCTCTCTAGGAGTTGAGTTATGATACTCCCCTTCTCTACCTCTTTCTCGTTCTTCTAAATCCCAACAACATTTTCTTCTTCTGCCTTTCTTCTTCCACTCTAGACACCTTATTTCTCTGAATTCTTTTAGTGTTTTTGATCTCCTAAGGACGCCTTATTAAATCCCTAAACTTTCCCCTTGATTCCCATCCTTTTTGCTAGTTTATTGGAAAAGATTTCACTCTGGTTTTGTTAGAACCGCCACTAAAGGACCTTAAGTTTTTTTAAATTCCATGATTTGACAAATCAAAACTTGTTCAAATTTAATGAAATTTGTAACATAGAACCCTTAGGTACATCAGAATTAACCTCTAAAATTTGGTAATTTTCTGAAGCACGGTCAAGGGTATTTTGGTAATTTAAGGGTTCTGCGCTAAAATTCCAGAATTTCCCTTTTGGGTTCCTTCTTTTTCTTTTCTTTCCCTTATCTATTCTAAACTCTTCTACATCATTCTCTCTAATCCTTCCCTTTAATTCGTGTATTTTTGGGGTACTTGAAAGTGTTCAAATCCAGTTTTGGACTGTTTTAATTAAATTATTGGTTCGGCATTATTTTGGTCTATTCTCCTACACCTAATTGGTATCCCTAGCATTGTGCTACATCTTTGGTATCAAACATTTCATTATGCACCATAGGTCCTAAGAAATAGTTTGTGGCGTAGAGTTGTGGTGGCTAGGTTCGGTGATCTTTCTGTTTGGACATACATGAGACATATATGTGAGCTTTGGAAGGCTATCCTTATGGTTAAGGATGATTTTTGAAGATTTATTTGTGTTAAGTTGGGTTCGGGGTTGGAGATTAATTTTTGGGATGATCCATGGATTGGAGAGGCCCCCCTTAAAGGAAATGTATAGGAGTTTGTTTGTGTTGGCCATGGATGGGCAGGTGATAGTGGTCTTTTGATTTTAGGGGCTATGTTTGGATTCCGAGGTTGAGGAGAAATCTTTTTGATTGGGAGTTTGGAGAGCTTTTTAGTTTATTGAGCTTGCTTGAGAAGTATAAACCGGATTTTTCTAAACGTGATAAATGGGAGTGGGTTAATAATAGGAAGGGCACTTTCACCTCCAAATCCTTGTACTTTGAATTTCTAAATCATACGTTTATTTACTTTCCCCATAAAGGCATATGAATTCAAGAATTCCCTTCAAAGTATCATTTTTCTTATCTGAATAAAATTCTCACCCTTGATCACCTTAGTGCAGAGATTGGAATTTAGCGAATAGATGTGTGAATTGTATGAAGGAGGATGAATTGGTAAACTATCTCTTTGTTCATTGCTCGATGGTGTATAGTGATGCGGAATAAGATGTGAAACAACTTCAAATAATAATAATCCAGAAGATAAAATATTGGATTTTCGGACCAGGGGCAAATCTGTAATTTTACAAATGTGGAGTGAAATTATGGAAATACCCCTTCATGCATCAGAATTTTCTGAAAATTTTCAAATAGTAGTGCCTGAGACCATGTTTAAAATTTCATGCAATTTGGGTGAGAATTGATGGTTCAAATTTAAGAATTTAAGAAATTTCAAGCTTTCTCTAATGGAGGTTTGACAGAAAACAGTGGAGAATCTTTTAAATAGAGAGAGGAGGAAGGAGATTCAAGGGGAAGTTGAGGGATTTTGTAGGTGATCTATTTGGGAATAAAATCCTACAAAATAATCGAAGAAAGGGTCCCCTAAAAGGGCGATTTTGAGGGTTTATGGACCCACGAAAATCTGATCAAAACTAGCTAATAGCACACCTTTTTTTTTTTTTTTCAATGCAGAACCATGATTTTAGCAAGGGATACTAAGGAGTTTTGGAGATCTAATGAGGAATAAGTTGAACAATAAATACCTGTTAAAACCAGAATTTGGGGCTTCATTGAGAGGCCTGCAATTTTGATTGTAGAAGGAGGTAGAAAGTCCAAGTCATGAAATCAGGTTTCTGTTGAAAATCTGCACTTCAGCCTTGATATTTGATGGTATTTGTTGCAACACCTTGTATGGAACTGGAGGAAAGAAGAGAGGAAAAAGTAGAGCACAAGGAAGAAGATAAAAGAAAGGGAGATGATGGAAGTAGAACTCGTGGTGGATGGGAAGAAATAGAAGGCAATGGGTTAGGTGCAAGGTTGTCTTACGACAGCCCTTAGGAAAGGGTAGTGGAATTGTCACGGGGAAGGGGAGAGGGAGAAAAAGGAAAAAAGATATCTTGGTCTGCGATCTATTCTTGGGAACACCCAATTCATTCAAATACTTGTATATTCTTCAATGTAAAATAAGGGGGTAGGGACACCTTTATATTAGGCTTACAATTTATGTCACTTAGAAGTTTCTAAATTTAGTAACTATCTAAAACTCTAAATTAGCTACTCAGGATATACTAAATACTATGACATCCTAAAAACTTCCCAAAATAAAAAGGAAAGAGGGGCTGACGACCATCCCTATGGGTCCAATAATGACTTTAAAAAAACCCAAAATTTTTGTTCTAACCTTGGTCCATTGGACCTTATTACATGGGCATACCACCCCCCCCCCAAATAATAATAATAATAATAATAATAAATAAGTGGCTCAAAATGCCTTACTACATGAGAAATACTTAAAAAAATGTTTTCCCGATGTGTGACATCTCTAAGACTTCTTGATTTTGGGCTTGGGCCTCCATAAGGGGTACCTACGATCCACCCATGCCAATGATGCTGCATCATATAGGCTGTGGGATTTCTTTCTTTCTCATCTTCAAATCTCTTGGTCCTTTCCTGAGCGGTTCCAAGATCTGATTTTGGGCTGATGGGTTACGAATTTAGAAGGTTTCTCCTCTGTCATTTGGTGTGCCTTGCCAGGGGCCATTTGTTGAGATTTGTGAAAAGAAAGGAATGCTAGGATCTTTGAGGGAAAAGTGAGGAGTCAGACGGATCTTTATGATGTTTATTTATAAGTTTATCTTTGATTGCATTAGGACTAACTTTGAAGAGATGGAGTGGTATTCTATCAGGTGTGAGAAATTGTATTCTCAAGTGCTTGTATTTGTTAGTTGTTTTTTCCTTTAGGTGTGAGGAATTGTATTCTTGAGTGCTTGTATTTGTTTGTTGTTTTTTTTTTTCTTTCTTTTGCTTGTGTTGTTCTTTCACCTCTTGGGTGATGCTTGTTTTGTTCATCGTTTACTTTTCAATGAATTCCTTTTTTCTCTCACAAAAAAAAAAAAAAGAGCTGTTAGACATTTAGAGGTGGCTAAGAAAGGTTTATTATTCAGGTTTCAAGGCTGACCAAATAGGGGTTGGATGAGAAGGAATCTATGATTCTTGAACTGGAAAAAACATAAAGTTTGGAATCAGATTCTAAGCATACCCTTTAGAGTTCTTCTTTAGGATTGAAAGGTGATAAAAATTAGATTCAATTGAAACATTTATGAGTATAAGCATTAAAAGATGAAACAATTCAAAGTTAGGACAATAGTTAGATCAGTACTGGAAGTAAAACAGGAGAATACAGCCACAATGTCAGGCCCACAATGACTGAAGGGGATCAAGAGTTTGCAACCTATTAATGATTTTTTTTATTGGTAAAGTTTTTTTTTTTTTTTTTTTTCCGAATAGGAATGCATGAGAGTACACCCCTATTCAGGGAGAAAACTACTACATATATACAATCGGATCCTAGTCAAAGATCCATTGATTAAGAGGAAATTGAGAAAAAAAGCTTCAAGTGCGACAACCATGCATACAGCAAGGATTATACTTGGTTTGGAGGCATTTGGAAGTTCGAATCTTTGCTATCAAAAACCCTACGGTTCCTCCTGCCATATAATCCTATTGAAGTATATTAATTATTGTATCTCCAATCACCTTTAGGTTTAGGGAGAGTTGGTTAGTTTTTGTTAACATGGTATCAGAGTAGGTTAGGTTCCGAGTTCGAATCCTAATGGAACTATTTTCCTGGATATAGTGTTGTGCGTGTATGTAGTACGTGTTGTGTGGACTCACACCTAACTCCCTAAGTGTGTTCCCAAGAGAGAACAATGTTCCTTTTGAGGGGGGGTTGAAGAATATCAATTCTTGTATCTCTTAACACCTTAAGGTTTGGGGAGAGTTAGTTATTGTTAACAAATCCATACTACCACCATAGGAATGGCTCTCCATACCAACTTTCCCTTGCCCAAAAGGTTGTTTGGACCCCCTTGGCACTAGTCCTCAAGAATGGCCTTTTCGGAAGCATGCATCACCATCCCTTCTTGAAACGGCCTATAGAAAAGTTCCATAACAAGTGAGCAACCGGACAATGTAGGAATAAATATCATACCATCTCGGCGTCAAAGCAACACAAGCTACACTGATTTGGTATTGACATTCCCCTCGCCATTAAGTTATCTATTGTCAACACATTCCCCATGCTTGCATAATGGGAAAGTTGCCTTCAAGAGCATATTGGATCACCATTTAAGCCTTGCTGCAATATATTCTCTCCCTTCCCCCTCCAACAATTTATAGTAGGAAGCTACAGAAAATGCCCCCCCTTGTTCCCCAGCCATAATCTCGTATCCATAGCATATTGCCTCCTAATGGAAACACCATGCAACCTAGCTATGAGACATGCCATAGACTCCATCTCCCAATTATTTAATGGTCTTATCAAATGTAAATTTCATACAATATTGCCATCCACTTTACAACAATGCTCTTGTACGGATACATCTTTACATATAGAGAGCCGGCATCCTATTGATGAATAAACCAAGGGAATTGATCCTAGGTGAAATCTAGATTGTACAATCTTCTTTAAATATAATGCCATTTGATGACGAAGAATTTGGGCCCGAGTGGCCCGAGCCGATTAACCAAGCGAACCACCCTGGTTCAACCAATTTACCAATTTGTTGGGTGACCCCCTCGGTTCAAACCAATGGTCACGTATATCGAGCGCCCAATCGATGATAGGATAATACGAGCATTGGGCTAACTACAATCCAGCCGATCATTTTAGGAAGAACGCTACGAGTTTAGTAGTCGCAAGATGCCTACGAGCCATCCGACAGACCGAGGAATAGTAATAAGCAACCAAGAAAAGTAGATGATTGATGTATGATCGTCCATAATTACTAAGCTGACCAAGCAGTAGGATGACAGAGCCGACCGACCAACGTGATGAATGAGCTGATCAAGTAGTAGGCTGACCTACCAAGCGATAGGTGTCGACTGCCATCAGGATAGAAAGGTGGTTACAAGGCGCGAAGTGATGCAGGGGAACAATCAATCCGACGCTGACACGTGTACCACTCAACCACGTTCCTCTAACTAACTTGGGGAATATTCCTAACAAGGACCATGTGCTTGTACGGAGCTTAGATCCACTATGCGTAACTACCTGGTGAACCCCTAAATAAAGGGGGAAACCTCAGGAAAAGAGGTAGGAAAAAATAACCTAAAAGAAAAAAGGAATACCAGAGAGATTTTCTAAGCTCTGATCACTGACTTGAGAGTTAGAGGGGTGTAGGTTGGCGCCACACTGATGCTATTCACTGACTTGGTGCAGGTAGGATCCAAGAAAAAGGTTCCAGACCAAGGGCAATCAGAGGACCATCTTAGTGAGTCGGGATTCAATGTCATCACCATCCATATTCAGAAATCAACCACAATTAAGAAAGAAAAGTAGTTGCTAATGGGGTAGGGAGGTTTATCTTTTTTTTTTGGAATGGTGATAGTTTTATTAAGAAGCAGAACAGAAAAACAAGAAACAGAACAGAAAGCATTCACCAGCAATGAAGAAGAGAAAGAAAAAGAAAAGCAAAGACAAGAAAAGAAAAAAGGAAAAACCCAAAAGCAGAAAACAAACTATTGAGCAAATAAGCACTTATACACCAACAAGATTTTGTATCTTCATCAAAACCAAGCGCAACAAAAATCCACTCATGAAGGTGTTAACAGTGAACTAACCAACTCTCACAAAACCTTAAGGTGTTAGGAGATATATGAATTAATATACTTCAACAACCCCCTCTGTTCTCTCCTGGAAACACTTTGGGAAGTGGGAACCAGTGCGAGTCCACACGTGCACTAGTATGTCCAGGAGAATACTTATTCTTATACAAGGATTCGAACTTGCAACCTGGCTTGTCTCTAATACCATGTTAACACTGAGCTAACAAACTCTCTGATGCAGGACTCAAGCTCTTGATTGGTTCTTTTGGAAATTAGGGGGGGGGATGTTCAGAAAACATCAAGTGTATGTTAAGAACGAGAAAGAAGATGGAGAAAAGAAGATTACCTAAGCCTCCACCTAGCTCGCATAAACAACAAGAACAAGAGCACAAGATGCAACTGATTGCTAAGAAAGTAACTTTTTTTTTTTCATAATAATCCATCAATATCATTTCTAAAAATGTCAGAAGGTTTATAAAGCCTTCCCCCATGCAGGAATTACAAAACACAACCAAAGTTTTATGAAATAACCATGAACTCCCCATCTAAAATGAAATCTAACAATTACCCCTCAACATGAAAGCTTAATTAAAGTAAACCCCCTTAACTTTCCTAATTCCCTAATAGGACCCAAAATTTAAAATACTCTTAAATTGAACCCCTAAATAAGCTAATATTGTAGGACTAACAAAATAAAAGAAATAAAAATAGCTCTAAGAGATGATCCACATGACCACATTTTATGTGTTCTTGAATGGGGCCCACCCTCACACAATGTGGGGCCCATGTACAGCTCCATGTCTTCATTACTCTCCCAAAACCTTAAGGTGTTAGGAAATACAAAAATTTATATACTAAAATAGGAGTCTAAATACAACAATATTGAGCCAATCAAAGAGAAGACCTTGTCCATAAAGATCTTTCTATTCCACTCATTCCAGATACTCTAACAAATGGCCTCAGGTGATAAGCCCAAATGACTTTGTGAATGCCAACCAAATCCTTTGTCCACCAACCACTAATAAGATCAGTAACAGAGCAAAGGAGAGACCATGAGATGTTGAGATGAGTGAGAAAGAAGTTCCAAACCATACCACCCATTGGAAAATGGATAAAAAGATGGTTAACAGATTCTTCGTCATTCATGCACATTATTCTCCTGTTGGCCAAATTCCATCATCTACTCTTCAAGAAATCAAGGGTAAAAATCTTATCCAGAACCACAGTTCATTAAAAAAAAGCTCACTTTGAAGGGGATACTCAAGTCCCAAATGCCCTTGTGAGGAAAAGATCTGATAGCTGAATTCTCAAGACGAAGGAAAAAAGTCTTGGTGGAAATTAACCCTTTTTATTAAGTCCCCACGTCCAACCTTCCCTCTTTCTTGGATCCAACCTAAATTCGTTAATTGTACCCAGTACTCTCTCCAATTCTTCAAACTCCCAATCATTCAAATTCCTGTGCAACCCAAGAACCCATGCACCCCCCAACAGCATTGTAGTTCTCAACAATAGATCCAAGCTTGGAGTAGGCCGAACTATTAATAATCCTGAATTCCTCTTTGAAAGGCATGTCTCTGCACCACAAATCCTCCCAGAACATAACCTCCTCCCTAGAACTAAGATTGAATCTTATGAACTTCTAAATATCAGATTTTCTTATGAGGATTAACTTCCAAATACTGGACCTGTACCCCTCACTCGCCTCACCCAGGTCCCATTTCCATTTAAACCAATACCTAGCTACCACCACCTGTCTCTACAGACCATCCCTTTCCACCCCAAAACGCCAAAGCCATTTCCTAAGAAGAGCTTAATTATTAGATCTTAACTTTCTACCCAAAGCACCATTTTTGATTGGGTGACACACCAACTTCCAATCCATAAGGTGATATCGTATAGACTCAACAGAATCATTCCAAAGGAGATTTCTCAGACCTTTTTTTTTTATATAGGTGAAGACGGGTTTTGAACCCAGGTCTATAGTACGACACCCACAGACTTTACCAACTTAGCAAGCTGGCATCTTCAAAATGAGATAATAATGCATTACAAAAAAAAAAATAATAATAATAATAGAAAAAAATTCATGTTATTTTTTTTATCCATTTGAATGCGAGAATCCAAAAAGAATAATAATAATAAAGAGGCTAATGGGTTGGAAGGAGTTGTATTTATCAAAAGGTGGGAAATTTATGTTGATAAAATTGGTTCTTTCTAGTTTGCTGACATATTTTTTTGTCCCTCTTTGTGATCTCAGCCCCCATAGCTAAGTCTATTGAGAGATATCACAAGGAGTTCATATGGTTAAATTTTGGTTACTATTTGGTTTGGGATGTTGTTTGCAGGTCAAAGAAGGAAGAGGGATTTGGGCATTAAATGGATTTGTGTGGTTAACAAGGCTTTTCTCACCAAATGGTTATGGCACTTTGAGATAGAAGAAGAAAATCTTGTGAGGGGTGACAGTGGCCAAGCATGGGCTTGCAAGTAAGTGGGAAATGAATAGGGTCTCATTGCCGCAAGGTAATGGTTGTTGGAAAGGCATTATGGATTAGTTGGATTCATTCAGAAATGCCATTTTAGTAGAGGTGGGGTCAGGTACCAATACTTTAATTTGGGAAGATAAATGGTGCTCTCCTTGTCTGATGAAGGTCGAAGTTCCAATGATCGCAGAGTTTCTAGCAATCAGAAGGCTCATGTGTCTGATTATTGGGAGTTTGATGGGAGGTAAGGGGTTTAGAGTTTTTAGTTGCATAGACATCTTACAATTGGGAAATAGATCAGATGGCTCAGGTGCTGGGGTTATTGGATCAGCATCAGGTTTTTCAAGATTGGGAAGGTTGCAGAAAATAGTCAAGAGGCATAATGGTATTTTCTCTGTCAATTCAACTGTGATGTTATGAAGATATGGAGCTGCTCATGGGCTTGCGAGAGCTAAAGCAGATGCAAGTCAAAGACTGCTTAGTGGAGGGAGATTCTTCCTTGGTTATTAGTTGGGGTGAGGGAAAGGGAGTTGTTTCTTGGTTCTTCTCTAACATTATCTATGAGATTTGGGAACTGAAATCTTTATTGGGAATTTCCCTTTCTCATATTGATAAAGGCCAGAATGGCCTAGTTGATAGGTTGGCAAACTGGGAGATGAGGACATTAGGTCCATTAGGGGTGGTACTTTTCAGACTTATCAGCGGAGATAGAGGAGATCCGAGCCCTTGTTATTGTTTGGATAAGGGTCAACATTGATTTTTTGACTTAAGAGAGTTTAGTTTTATGTTTAAAGATTTATTTTACACTTAGTAATTGATTATTTTCATGTTGCACCTTTTTTTTATGTCACATTGTAAGGGGGGGTTATTTTAATGTTTTGAGGGCACTTTAGGAAGAAATTGTCTGAAAGAGGTCATTTTAGTCTATTTTAATATTTTGAGGATATTTTGGAGTGGAACTGTCTGAAAGGGGGTATTTCGATCTCGTAGACCTTATTTTGTGTTGCCCTAGGTGTGGGGATCTCTATAAGAGACTTCCCTACGCCTCGTTTTTTTTTAATGAATAAAATTTTGGAAATTGCTCTATTTTCTCTTGTTCGTCAATACCGAAAAACCTAACCCTGGAAAGGGTTCTCCAAGTAACGGTGGTAGTGGAGGTCAACCCCTTCCCTTTGGGTTAAAAGGATTCTCTTTCATCTTCTATATCTGTTTTTTCTGTTAACATCTAATTTTCAGCAATCTGGAAAATATTTTTAGTAATATATTTCATCACCGGCTTGAAGATCCAAAGTTTTGAGGTAGTTCGAACATCCAGAGAGGTACTTAAGGCCTAAGCGACACACATTGTGGAGGATTGGAGTAATTTTTGCAAACCTAAGGAAATCCCAAGAGGGATTCGTAGGTAGGGGCGACACCTACAAAATCTAGACGGATTTGAAGCTTTTCTTCTACTTGGATTGATTCAACTGGATTAACATGGAATATTGCGGAGACCATTGCTAGACAACATCCGGAGGATTCAGCCACATCAAATTCAGATGCACACTTCCAAAATTTCAGCTTTATTCTTACTCTCATTGTGTGGAATCTATGAATGGGGAAAGTTTTGGGCTAATTTTCTGAGGTTTACTTGAACCTTCAGCCCATAATTTTGAGGTTAATTAATCTCTACCAACCTCCTTAAATTCCCATTGCAAATTCATGCATTTCAGCCCAGTGAATCCCATGTTTGAAATTACCTTATAATTGATGCCTCCCACATGTTTGTGATAATGTCCAAAAGAACCCCTTGCTGGATTTTCTTTAATCAGTCCTTAGTGTTGTTCCAGCACTTTGGAAAGGCCCCATAAGTCTATTAATCCACATCGGCTCAATCCGATCACATGTCCCATGCTTTGTACATTGATTCCACCACTTTAAAATTCCACTAATCATGTTTTTGAGTAACAATAAATTTCAGCCAACAATATGGACAATTGGTTGTTTCCTAATTTTGTTGGGAATTCTAAGAACACATTAGGGTATTATTTTTTCTCTTACTTTGTTTTCTCGAATACGCAATACTGTATACTTACTTGTGAACCAACTAAACTTGCATGCTATGGTGCTGTTAGGAATCTAGTTTATAATGATACATGACCTATGGTATTCTTTGCTTAGTCTCCTATGGCACACACTCACTCACCTATATGCGTGTTGCATCATTGGGGGGTGGGGTCTTTTCTTTTGTATTGTGAAAGTTGCCTTCCGGATGATTGCTTGTAGGTGAATCTCTCATGTTGTTGTATTTTTAGTTTTCTCATTCAATAAAGTTTCGTTAATTATCTGGAAAAAAAAAAAGGTTATGAAGATTACGACAGTAGGGACTTTCTTTGGAAATCTATTTGGGGTCCTAAAAATCCTTCTAAGGTCCAATCTTTTGATCGGACAGCCACGAGGGATAGGGTGGGGTCTTCTTTTTTGTATTGTAAAAGTTGTCTTCCGGACGATTGCTTGTAGGTGAATCTCTCATGTTGTTGTATTTTTAGTTTTCTCTTTGAATAAAGTTTCGTTAGTTATCCGGAAAAAAAAAGGTTTTGAAGATTACGGCAGTAGAGACTTTCCTTGGAAGTCTATTTGGGGTCCTAAAAATCCTTCTAAGGTCCAATCTTTTGATTGGACAGCCATAAGGGGTAGCATTTCAACAATGGATAATCTTCGGAAAAGAGGGCAGATTCTCTTGCGTGTATGCCTTTTTTGTCTGAAGGATGAGGAATGTAGAAAAAAAGACATTCTTATTCACTGTGACTGCTCCAAAGAGGTGTGGAATGCTGTTTTTAAGGGGTTTGGAGATTTTGTTGTTGGTTTAAAAAAAGAAAAAGAAAAGAGGGAATGCATGAGAAGTACATTCCCACAAGAAGCAGCAAAGACAACTAAGAAAACAGTACATCATCCCAATCAAACATTTAATGCTGAAATCTGGATCTTTTAAGCAACGCAAGTGAATGACCCAGCTGAAAACTAAAGATAAGATACTCTACTGCAGCTTAGTATGGGCCTTGAAACATCTCAAAGATGTGACGATTGCGCTCAGACCACAGATCCTAGTACTTAGCAAAAGGAAGACATCTCCAAACAAACTTATCTTTAGTGGAGAGCCCTGCAACAGCTACACAACTCCATTCAGAAATCACATCTGCCATGGAGGGTTGCATAACCCACGACCTTCTGAAATGAAGGAGAAAATAATCCCAGATCTGAAACACAATCCTACAGTGAAAGAATAAATGACTGCAAGATTCCGCATCCGCAACACAAAGACTGCATCTGTTGGAAATATTTGGTGGAGTCATGGTTCTTTGAGGAAAGGGAAAGTGCTATGGAGATCAATGTTCCTTGAGGATGCTAGTCTTTGTGGTTGGATTGAAACAAAAGGATCTTCCAAAATGAAGCCGAACCTTCTTTTAAAGTTTTTAGTAGGGCTGAAGAGAGTTGCTGCTTTTGGGAAACTAATAGCAAAAGAATTTTCCAATTACAATTTTGTGGATATCGAAAGGGGTGGGTGAACTTTGTAAGAAAGATAGGTGTAACCTGAGTTACGTTGGGATTTGTTTTTTGGCTGCCCTTTTTTGTATTGGGCTTTGCGGATGCCTTATCCCCTTCTCAATGAATCTTTTCTTTTATCACAGGAAAAAAAAAAAAAAAAAATGTTAACGGTAAATTAACCAACTCTCCTAAAACCTTAAGGTGTTAGGAGATACAGGAATTAATATGCCTCAACACCCCCTCAAGAGGAACGCTGTTCTGGTATCAGAGCCAAGGCCGGTTGCGAGTTCAAATCCCCGTGGAAGTAAAAGTATTCTCCTAGTGCACAAGTGTGCACTTATTGGCAGTGCACGTGTGTTCACACATTGTGGACTCACACCTGGTTCCCTGAGTGTTCTCAGGAGAGAACGGTGTTCCTTCTGAGGGGGTGTTAAAGTATATTAATTCTTGTATCTCCTAACACCTTAAGGTTTTGGGAGAGTTGATTAATTAATTCTTAACAGAATAAAAAAAAAAAAAAAAAGGAAAGAAAGAAAGATTGTTTTGTGGTACAGAGTCAATTCCTCAATCATAGGAAAGCGGTTCATGATCATAGTGAAATTGATCAATACAGTTGGTTCGCTTGACTGCCTTATTTGTATTGAATTGTTAATAAATTTGGGTGAAATTTGTGGTTCGTGGTTGTGTACAATGTAAGACCAAGCAATCCATCTCAATGAGTTCATTGGGT
>JAOXJP010254167.1:0-21679 GCA_025762735.1 Platanus orientalis | reverse complement strand
TCACATCTTAGTCGATGTTCAATCACTCTCTCCCATAATTTCATTGTATGGCTCATAAGCTTGATCCCACGATAATTCCCAATGTATCCTAAACTCTAAAAACCTTTTATAAACTTGAATAAATGTCTAAAAAATTCCTAAAACTCCATCAAATCCTCCGTTACTTGCTCCATTGCATCTTCTTTGTTTGCTTCCTTGCGTGGACCCCACCAAGGTCAAGTGTGGACCCCACCTTACTCCCATGTCCTCATCAGATTTCTAGTTTTCTACTCCAGTCGGCTGCTCTTTCAAGCTATACCTAAGCTTGACTTAGGTTGGTGATTTCCTAAGTGTGGATTGGTTATTTTTCACTGGTAACACATCATTCTCCATCTTCTTCTTCTCTCCATCATCTTCTTATTCTTCTTATTTATTGCTTTTCTCTAGTTTTCTTGAAAAGCATCCTGTCCACAGTCCAAAACCCATCTCTATAAGCCTTCTACCACCTCCATACTCATCTCCTTTATTCCATAATCTTCTGTACACCAGCCGGCCACCCCTTCCCTCATCCCCCTTTATTTTATCACCAACAATCAAACCCCTCATCCATACCATTCGGCCATCCTTCAAACCCCAAAAAATTCTCATAATTCATTAAAAAATCTCATACACTTGTCGTACAGAAGTTCTCCAGCAACCTTTTATTAAGGTTCTCATCAAACTTCATCATTATTTGGTGCCCCACACCCAGCGGTTGGTATAGATACACCTTCCTAAGTGTTCTTGAATAAGGAAATTCAAAACCCAATCAATATACACCTGTGGCCAGATTGGGTTTTGGGTTTTGTCTTCAAAATTTTAAAGGAAGCATATCCTTCTATAGCTGGCTGAGTGTGGTTCTCCCTATATAACTCAAGTGACAAATTGAAGGTTGTTATTTGATTGAGGTTTGGAGCAAATCATCAAGTATACACATAATTTTCTGCTGTGGGAATACTTGGGTATTCAAAGTGTTTGAAGAAAGTCCACATTGAAGGTTACTTGTCAATTTGGGACTCTATTTTAGGTACTGATCAAAGAGTTGGATTGGAAGGAGTTCTATAAGCTAGGGAAGGCTGATTAGCTGAGTGAGGATAAGTTTTAATTTTCTAAACATCAACAACAGGCTGCTGCCCAGGTTTGAGTACATTACTACAGTCCATATACTTACTTAGTATCACCCCTTTGCTTACCTTTTGATGTTATGACCCCACTCCCATATTTTCTACTCATCCGTACCTTATACACTTGCGGCCAGCACTCTACCTATACCTCTATTATAGCCTATCATCATTCCCTTTGTAGGCTTATGCATTGCTTGTTTATCTATCTCTTAGTATGAACGGTAGTTGGTAATCTAAGCATATAGAGTCACTTTGTTCTCAGAATTTTATATATTCTTTACCTGTTAGGCTGATTGTTTCCTTACTAGGTTTCCCATCCTTACACTTACTTGTACTTGATTGGAGTAGGAATTTAGTTTATCTTTTGAATTGCTAAATTATTCTACTGTGGATCCCTTTGCACATCCATTTTCTCATCCATGCTACATCAGTACCCCCATATACATACGACCTCTCTACATAAACATCTAAAAAAGGCTCTTCCAGCAGAAGTTCAGACTCTTGCTTCTAAATCTAATTCTGATGACTGCTCTGATGAAGAGACGAAGGACAAGGTAAGTTTCAACTCTTATATGACTCATTGACATTCATTGTTTAATATTTCTATCTTGTCAAGATTGTTACTTATTCAAATCTATTGTATAATGAGGGCCATCTGCATCAGAACAGGGATGGATAAAGTTGTCATCTCCACTTATGCTGGAGACATGACATATAAGGATCGGACCCACCATCATCTGTGTTCCTCTAAAAGAGAACTTATAATCAAAAAGTTGACTCCATTCTATGTTTGTAAGCCTTCCAATCTGTAGATTCTTTTTTATTTGTTTAAAATGAACTCAATTTATTTTCTGACAAAAAATTCACTGGAATAAAAAACCTTTATTTGGACTTCTTGAAAAATACCATGTTTACGATCTGCTGATCAGTTAAGTTTTAGTATACAGGCTTTTCAAACTGGGCACCATGGAATGGAAGGTTTTGACCTTCTATCCATGTTTTTAAGTGCAGGGGCAGCTATTCCTTCTATCTATATTCATGCACCTTGTGATGTTTATCATCATCATCATCACAGTCTTATTCCAACCATTTTGGGTTGGCTACATGTATACTGCTTTTCTATTCCATCCTATTCAGGACTATGTTCTAATTCTTTTGTACTGTCTCAAGCCTTGCCCCTTGGGGCCTTCAACCACTCATGTGTACAACCATTGGTCTTCTTCTTCTAGTTTTTTTTTTTTTTTTTTGCACTTGACCAGACCTTATGTATCAAACTCTCTAATTTTATCACCTGTTGGCATAGCACTCTGAAGGCAGTCTCTACTTTAGCACCATTCTCATGTCTGATTCTCTTTCGTAGTATGATTGGCATGCATCTTGTGAAAGTTCTGAATCTTAAAAATTGATAGCATAAAGAAGCAAGTAATAAAAGGGATGTTGGAGTCAATGTTGGTGTCAATGATGAACTGATTGGGTTGTTCCTCTTAAATCAAGACTAAAGCATTTAAATAATACATATGCGAACAGGAGTGCACGATTTTCATGAAAATAATGTACAAACAGGAAGACCAGTATTTCATAGTCGGAAAGATGACCCATCCAATTAGAATTTGATACCTTGAAATTTGGGAGGTGCAGTGTTCAATATTAAATACAGTTTCATTAATCTTGGAAAAATTTGTGTTCTGGGTTTCGTCAACTAACTGAAGATATATGGTAGGATGAATAAACCCTGGAAGAGGCATATGCTTCTGGTGGTAGCAAACAGATTTCAGATTATTCTGGGCCTAGAAAGAGCAATAAATCAAAATGGAAGTGCACGGTATAAATATCATGTATATTCGTTCATTACCTGTAGCTTATGGTGATTATCTGAATGGATGTATCTTAGTGAATATGTGGTGGCCATTTTTATATTGGTTAATTCATTTCTTGTGTGAATCATGAAGATTAACAGAATCAAAATGGAAAGAAACCCGTAGTTCATGGTACCATAAGAAAATTTTGTTGTCTCAACAGTCATTACATTCAGTTCTACTGATGTATGTTCTCTTGGATGTTAATATTCTAAAATAAAAATAAAATGGAAAAAAACTATAAAGTCTATAACAGTAGCTTCCATCAGTAGTTTTTTTTTTCTTTCCCTGTTTACAAAATTGAAATTTTTATATTCAAACTAGAAAGTTTAAATACTTTATCCTTCACATTTATATAGTTAAATAGAAATCATGACTTGTTTGCAAATTTGTGGGGAAACTTAGAAAATAAAGAAGAATCAATTTCTTTTGAGATATCTCTATGTTGCAAGAAATTGATTTTCTACCTCTCAATTACACTTAAAAAAACACCAGAGTTTAAAAAAGATTGAAGATATGTTTACACAGACAGACATAAGAAGGTACATAACATGAAATTGTGGGTCTGAAGAATGATATTCAGGGATTTATCTACTAAAGGCTTATTGAATCTGAATCTTCAAAAATATTCCATCCTTTCATGATAAAATATTCATGACATCTAGTCATCCCAAACTTAAAATATTTCACCTTCTTCATCCACAGGAACATCACCATCTTTTCTACTCACTACACAGAACAAGTTCCGTTCGTACATTCATGACCTGGATGGTGGGTGCCGGTTTCCAACTGGGTTGGGTCCAGATGGGACCTTACGGATCTTCACACTGTGTACCTGATTTTCAGTCTTCTCCTTTTATGCATACAAGAAGAGTTCACGTATAAGTCATTTCCATTAAGCTCAAATGAAGAAATGGAAGATGAAAGTAGCTGTATAAAATCAGAAAAATTTTAATGACACTAACCCGAGTAGCCAACATGTGTCCGGAGACCAATTGAGATTTGGGTTGTGCAGGTCCAAGCTTGAATGCAACTATGATCATCATTGGAGAAGGTAAGAATCATTGAAAGTAATTAAAAAAAACTAGAAGAGAGACTTCTCTGTATGTTACATGTAATGTAGTTCACACTACAAAACCATTACTTCAGCTAGAGTGTAATACTTCTTATCTAATAGGAGAAGAATAGCATCTTGCCTGATTCTACGGCTTGAACCATGATAGGAGTGTAGTGGTAGCAGTGAGAAGCTGCAATGAGGATGAATGCCAAGAGAAGATGGGATAGGTTTTGTCTGCACTTCATCTTAGGCAGGAGGTTCTGCATGATAGAACCGATCAGAAGAACCGAGGGGTTTGGGGGCTTTTTCAAGCTCAAAGATGCATATTTAACTCATTCATGTGTTTGGGTAATCATAGCATGACTTGAAAATATGGAATGTTTTAAACTAAAGGTATCCTATGTCATACTGATGAGATTGATAAGATTAGGAATGTGATGTGGGTTTTTCTTTATTGTGAGTTGACTTCTTTTCAGTAATCATTGTAGCCATGGTCAGCTCTTGCATGCATTTGCTGCTTTTGAGTGCCTAAACCATGCTTTCATCATAGGTGAGTCGGCTTGATATATGGGGGACCCACTAATCATGGATTAAAGTATCATGCTCCACTAAGGTATGTACTGCCTGGTGCACATTGGATATCTAAGTTGGATGAAATTTGAGAGAGAGAGAGAGAGAAAGAATTATCTCCTTGCTTCACTCCAGCTTGAATTTGTAGAATTGCTATGGGACTCTGTCGAATATATGTTGGATCATGGTTCATTGAATCTGCCCACTCAAGTGAGATAGATCATTTTACTGTCCAAATCTTACAAGACTGTAACTATGCCTACAAAGGGGATAGGGGTTAGACATGGTGGGCACAAAAGAGCGATCAGCTGCCCCATGGGTACCTCCCAGGAGATCTATTAGGTATGGAATCAACTAGAATTGGAGGACCTGATCTTTCCTTGTGTTATTAGATAGATGGTAGAGTTCTTCACAGAATACTTGCTATGTTTCTTTGGCCATCCAGCAGAAATGGACTGGATGGTTACCATGGCCCCCTATTTGATTTATGATATGGAATATCTCTTGCATGGGACATAGCAAATGGTGGGGTGTATGTATGTACAATTCTACCATAGCACTTGATATAGATTGGTAAGGCTGGATTTCGAGCCATTATAGATTGTGTTTCCAATCTAAAAGATTTACACTTCCTTAGTTTTCCTTATGTGTTTAAACCTAAAGGTGGCCAGTGTGCAGTATTTTAAAGATAATGTCATAGCAAGAGGTCAGGATGTACCCTCTTTTCCTGTACTCTTTATTGAGAAAAGTTGGTGGGCACTGGGCACTACTTATGTATGGGAGGAGACCCTTGTCTTCATGGTAATGATGATGCACGCCACATTGACCTAATAAGACAAGTTAAGAGAATGAGAACTGTTAATAGAGATTGTTTGTCTAGATATGTTGGATATTAGGTATTGATTGCATGAGGATTTTGGGTTTTGAGCAGGTTGGTTGGCTGCTTTGGATGCCTATTACGCTTGGTGGTTGAGGTTTCTCCATCCCTGATCCTTCCTTGTCAACAAGTAAAAACCATTGTAAGTTTCATCTGTTTAATGAGTCGGTTCTAGGCCATTAAACACTTTTCATCTGTATTGGACAGATCCAATTTTAATTTCATAAGAGATCTATATCTGGGGTGTGGACTGACTCAGATCCATATTGGACATGAAATCCACCAGATGGATCTGATCCCTGGATCAAATGCAGGTCAGGTTTTACGAGGACCTTTCAAATTTTTTTTTTAATCTCTATTGGAGGGTCTTCTTGAGGCAGTCATAAGCTAAACAGTTTTATTTATTTATTTTCTTTTGGGTAAATTATTCACACTTACAAAAGTATGAAATTCATCTTCCCTGGGTAGTTCTTGAAGGGCTAGTTAGAGAGAGATGGGTAGGCTACAAGACCTATAGGATGATTGAGCCACCCATAACTTGCCACGTCTCATGTATAGAGGATTAGACTAACCATTTAATGGGTCCTACCAAAGTGATTACTGGGAAATTCAGCTTCAACTTGACAACTTTTTTTTGTTTGGAGGATTTGTATTCATTTGAATGGTGGAAAAGGAAAAGTCACTAAAGCTCCAAAAAGCTCCAGATAATCATGCATATATCATTTGTTTAAAAATCACTAATCATGCTGACTTTTCGCTAGGGAATCTATTAAGTGGTGGGTGGGCCATGATCGACTGATTAGTACGTATGGCAAATTACTAGGTCCAATCATGGGGACCTGATGAATAAACGGGTTGAATTGGGTCCATTCATTTACCCGGTTGGAAATCTGTTTATATTTTATCTGGCTTCTAGGGCCCAAATAACTTCACAACCGCACATTTAGGCAGAATTGAACCCGTAGAACAACAGGAGAGGCAGGCAACTTCATGCATTGCAAATTGCATCCAAACGGATTTAACCCCTCGTCTTCCCCTTGAAAGGATGATGCTATAGCCACCTGAGTACAGGGGCATTGGCATATATATGTCAGAAATTTCTCAGGCAAATTACATTTTTTGCTGAAATCCTTTTTTTTTTTTTTTAATAATCATTTTTAGAGTTATATTTTTCTATCTTGAATGTTGAGAGTATGAGATGCCCAACTAAGCATTCTGCGGGCCGGGGCTGGTAGCATCAATTTCATACACAACCGAACTCTACACCTAAATCCATACCCGACCCATTGACACCCTAATATGGGTTGTTTCCCCCAGGCCAAAGATACTCCAGTAGAGAAATTCATGTCCGGCTGTATATATCGCTAGAATGGGTTGGAGTAAATGGGTCTGTTCTTGACCCATCCTGAGTCCACCCGGCTGCAACATCACCCACTCTTAAAACGAAAAAAAGCATATTAGCGACATAAAAGCAAAGTTCCAAAAACTACTAGAGTCCTACGTTTAAATAAGTAACTTTTAATATAATATAAAGTATATATAATGATATCTTTTCGTCTGTATGATCCGTGACTTGGATCCCTTTGTTAACAGGGATTTACTAGAAGCCAAGGATTTGGGAGATCATAGGTGTACTGTCGGTCGGATTTTTGGGATACAAGCATCTAAGAGGCTAGTCTTCTGGTTTGTGGTTTCCCTTATCCATGTCACAGACTCACAATAGCACAGGCCGAGTACTAGAGACCGTGGACTTTCACTTAAAAAAAAAAAAAAAAAAAGAAGGCAAAAACAAAAAAACAATTCAGAAGATTTATTTAGCCTGTTTCAGCCACCTGTAATGTAATCATTTCATTTTAAATTCTCAAGGCATCTGTAGCCATGAGGTGTTGGATTTGTATCCTCTGCGTCACGTGCATCCTGGTAAGCCACAGACACAAAGGGGGGTGGGGCTCATACACTTTTTGCAGGGCCCTCCTCTTTGTGTCTGGTTACCATGACACACTGTAAGGTGGCGCTGAGGAATCAGCTCCTAAGGTAATATACTGATTTGTTAACTAAAATTAAAAATGAAGTCATCTTAGGTTTCTCAGTAAAATAAAATGATTTAATTTATCAAGAACAAATCACCACAAATCTGAATGAGTTCATTTTGAACCATCCCTTCATGGCTACAAGTGCCTTGGGAATTTCAAATGAATGACTTCATTGCAGGTGGTTGCCAAACACAGCCTTAGTTAAATTGAGAAATCCAGAAAATTTCATGTAAAAGCTTTAGAACCAACTAAGCCTAGCCATATCCTCTGGTCTCCTTTCGTGCTCCACTGTACTCTATTAGGGTGGGAGCAGGCACGTGTTTGAAGAGAATGATTGGATGTGTTTTTGGTTTTGCACTCTGTGATGTTCCGGACATGTGTCTGCTCCGGCTTTAATGGAGCACAATGGGAGCAGACCAGAGGATATGGCTCCCTAAGTCTGACAGCCCGAGTACTAGAGACGGTAGACTTTCCCTTGAAAAAAAAAAAAAGCCAAGGCAAAACAGTTCAGAAGATTTACTTAGTTAAATTGAGCAACCTTAAGTACTCCAAAAAATTTGATATTGGATGCTCTAGAGCCAACTAAGCCGAATAGTATGGGTGTCAATTATTGACCCAACCCCACCCACTCTGTTATTCGTGGGTTTGAGTAAGCAGATCAACTGCATATTAGCACTTCTTAACCTCGGACCTGACTTAACTCTTACTTCACTTAACCCTATCAAGTATGTCTAGTGAAGAATCTGACTAGCCTGGTTGGTACTTTTTTAGTGGTTCGGGCCAATAATGTGTTTTTTTTTTTTAACAAACAAAAAAGAGGAAAAAATGAATGCATGAGAAATACATCCCAAGGAATATAGTCGCATTAAGAGAGAATATCCTACATGTAATGATGGAAAGAAATGTGGTAGTCCCATGTGACAGTGACAAGGGAACATGAAGATATAAAGAAATTTAATATCACTAACCCGGTTGGATTTCATGGGTTATAAGTATTCAATTTGAGATGAAGCCATAAAAATCACATGTGGCTATTTGGTTGTAATAAAGAGAGAGAAATGTGATGATTTGTATCGTCTCATGAGAAATACAGTGATTGATGTTATTCTTTTAACCTTGATGGGGAGCTAGGAACAAGGTACATGGAATTACAAATTAATGTATATAGTCTCTTTCGTAGTTAGGATAGAAACATGTATTATAAGTTTTCAGATGACAGACAATGATGAGGTAGTTCTTGTGGTTGGAGAAGATGGATTAAGTCCCTCTTTAAAGTTGACTAAGCAAGCTAACTTGGAGTAGTTACACGTGTGCATTAGTCATGTTATGATCGAATTGGATGGTATTAAGACCAAATTGATTCAATGATGTGTGTAACAAATTTTTTTTTTAAGCTAATGATTGTTTGTTGTGATGAACAAATTATGAATCAAATTCAATGTAAAAATGTATTTCAGGTTTATATGGTGCAAAGTTCATTAAGAATGACAAGTACAAGTTTTCTCCAAGATAGTACTGAAATGTGAGTCAAGGTATAATGTGGTGCACATGTTATAAGTTTTGTATCTTAGCAAAAGATACAAGCACAACTGACTTCAATAAAAAATCTTCAAGGTGACTACAAATACTCCAAATTAGAGATTGTTGGGTTTGACGAGTTTCAAGACAAGTACTGACTCCTTCAATGTGAGGGATTTGATTAATGTTGGGGACTCTTATTCAGTGGACCTTACAAAAAAAAAAAAAAAAAGAAGAAGAAAAAGATTTCATCATTGTGAAAAGAACCCTAAAAGAGTCCAATAAAAAAGGGCAATTTGACATGAGAAAGTATTAGGGTCTTTTTTTTTTTTTTGGTAAAGAATTATGATATTTTTAATGGATATTTCAAAGTGAGAGAAATATGATTTTTCACATGGTTGAGAGAAGTGAAGAAGAAGGATATGATAAAGTAGGGTTTTAGTTTCAGGGTGAGAGCTTGAGCAACCAAGCTTTGTACATCTATTACTTTTCTCATATAATGAAGAACGAATGTCACCCATAGACATAAACATTTTGATTAAACCACATAAAAATCATTGTCTTATATGTGTTTGTTGATTTATTTTTTATTGTGGTATTCTTTATTGCATAGATCGTATGTGGTTCAGGTATATATCTCATCATGTTGAATATTAGGATTGTCTCCACTACACCAACACAAATTATAATAGATTCCCAATCTTGAAATCTTAAATAATTAAAAAAAAGCTGGGAGGCTCATTTAGTAGCAAAGAAAATATTTTTTCTAAAAGCTTAACTATAGCTTATAAGATATCTTCAAAAAGATTTGCGCCATAATACCCTGCCTCTTGGGGATAAACCAGCCACTTCACCTTGGCTCCATCCTGGAATTACTTTAGCTATGATTGCTTGCATCACTCATGGTCTGTTGAAGCATTTCAAGAGGAAATTCCAAACTAAGGCAGCCAACATACAATGCAGAAATAAATTAACTACCTCAACCGTTGACACACATAGACATTAGCTTTTCAGAATTTGAACACCCCTTGCCATAAGTTTGTCAATCGTAAGGACCTTACCTGTTCTTAACGAATCCATTGCAAAGGTTTCTGATAAGGGTTACCTGTTCCTATCTAATGAGACCAAAAATATGCTAAATTCCCCTTTTTCTAGGGATGAGATTAAATGGGCTGCTTTTGACTTGGGGAAGCTCAAAGCTCTTGACCTTAATAGGTTCCAAGCTGGTTTTTATCACAAATATTAGTACATTGTGGGTAACGATATCTTAGACGCCGTGGAAGAGTTTTTCAATCTGCATTCGTCCTTGAAATCTTTAAATCAAACCTTCATCACGCTTATCCCTAAAGTCAAAAACCCTATATCTATCTCCCAATTCAGACCCATTAGTCTTTGCAATGTGACTTATAAAATTTTATCAAAGGCAATGATAAATAAAATGAAGAGTGTCTTCCAAGAAATCATTTTCCTAAACCAAAGTGTTTTTGTTAAAGGCCAGATGATTTCTGATAATATTCTTATGGCTCACGAAATCTTGAGATTTTTGAGAATAGGCTAGTTTAGACCCCATTATATGGCTCTTAAAATTGATATGAGCAAGGCTTATGATAGAATTGAGTGGTAAATGGTCATATCCATGGTGCAGAAAAGTGGGCTTTAATCCAAATTAGCAAAAATGGGTGATGAAGTGCATGTCTTCGGTGTTGTATAAAATTCTTATCAATGGCTCTCCTGGAGACCAATTTTCTCCCTCTAAAGGCCTTAGACAAGGAGATCCAATGTCACATTTTCTCTTTCTCCTTTGTGCTGAAGGTTTTTCGATTTCTCTGGTTAATTGCCAAAGAAATGTGTTAATCTTTGATATTAAAGTAGAGCTAGAAGTCCAACAATTACTCACCTTTTCTTTATGGATGATTGCTATATTTTCTCTAAGGTCAATATGTTTGAAATTAATGCAATTAAAGAATGTTTCTCTGATTTTAGTAGTGCTTCGGGGAAAATTATTAATCATGAGAAGTTTGAGCTTTACTTTAGTGCTAATACTCTTAAACAGTTTAAGAGATTGGTTCAGGGTTCCCTTAACATGAAGAACTCCCAAGTGTTGGACAATTATCTTGTTCTTTCTTCTTCTATTGGTAGAAAAAAGGCTTCTCATTTTGTTTTTGTTGAATAAAGAACTAGAGCAAAAGTCCAGGGCTGGAAATCTAAATTGTTAAACCAAGTGGGTAAGGAGGTGTTTCTTAAATCTGTTGTTATTGCCATTTCGTCTTATGATATGCCATGCTTCCTTCTCCTAAAGAAGACATGTAATGATATCAATTGCAATCAAAGAAAATTTTGATGGGATAGTGATGAGACCAAGAAGAAGATAAATTAGATTAGTTGGGATAAGCTGAGGTTAAGCAAAAAAGATGGGGGCTTAGGCTTTAGAGATTTGCATGAATTAAACACCGCCCTTTTTTCTAAACAAGCTTGAAAACTTATTTGATTCCCCTGGGGCTTGTTTTATTAAGTTGGTTTACTTCCCTGGGTCTGACTTCCTCAATTCAAAAATTCAAAATGATAGCTTTAAGGGATGGAAGAGTATCCACAAAGGAAAAGATCTCCTCATGAAAGGTATTAGGTGGTATGTGGGGGCTGGAGAGCATATCAATATTTGGAAGGATCCCTAGATCTCCCTATCTCCTTCCTTCGTCTCTCCCCTCTCATCCCTATCCCTAGTGACGCCCCTTCCCTTGTCTCAAATCTCATTGATAAGGAAAATCTTAGATGGGACCTTTGGGAAATTTTCAATATCGTTTTTATGAGGACTTGAGATTCATTTCTAGAATTCCCTTAAGTAGAAGTCAAATTAAGGATGATTTACTTTGGCATTTTGATCAAAAAGGGTGTCTTCTCTCTTAAGTCAGTTACCTCCTCGAATTGTAATCTTATCCCCGATAGGGTGATTCATCATTGGAGCCGTTTGTGGGGCTCTCGTTCCCATTGTCACACCTGCCTTGCTCTTCCCGGGCTGGTCCTTCATTATGTATCGCTACTAAGCTAGCCCAGCGAAAGCGGTTCCCGCCATTCAACATGTGCTATGGCGTAAGCACATCTGTGAACTCACCCGAACATCACGGGGAGCTAGATGCGTGCAACAAGATTGGAGCTGAAAGTGAACCACGGAGTCTAATGGATGAATTTTGCTCAATATGGAAATATATTGATATAGATAACGTGAAATAGAACCTCTGCCATCCTTGCTTCTGCCCCCGCCTCTGCTTTGGCTTATCCCTCTTCCTAGCCGTTAGTTTGCTCTCCATCAGCTTGGATTTAGTTTGCCAAAGAGGCAGATCCTCTCTATTCCCCAAAAAATCAAGCACTTTATTTGGAAAGCCTGTAATGATGCCATCCCTACAAGAGTAAATGTTAAAAAGAGAAATATTGATATTTGTGAGATTTTTTCTCTATGTAACCAAGAGATTGAATCTACTTCTCATTGTCTGCTCTTCTGTGACATCCCCAAACGAGTTTGGTTTGCCTCTCACCTTGCTTTGCGTTTTGACAATGCCTCTAACTTTAAATTTGTGAATTGATTTATAAACTGGTTTAAAGTAGAAAAATCATCTCCGAGTGTTGATACTAATGTTATTGTTTCTATTGCCATTATTTGCTAGTTCATTTGGAAATTTAGGAATGAGTCTGTTTTTTGTTGTGAGAATGTTTATCCATTTAAGATTTTAATGGATTCTTGTAGGTTGTTTCAGGAGCTAAATGAAATCTTAGAGGGTTGAGATGAGGGGGGGAGAGAGTCTACTTCTTTTTGGTCTCTGCCCCCTCCTGGAGTGATAAAGTTAAACTTTGATGGGTCATTTTTCAAAGACAATGGTGCAGATAGTGCTAGTGTAGTCCTCCAAAGGGAGGGTGGTTCCTTTTTGCATGCCTAGGTGGAGCTGGGTATTGCTGGGTCAGAAGCTATTGGAGTTTGGGTGACTCATATAAGCCTTTTAAAGGGCCGAGATCTCGGGCTAAGGAGCATCATCCTTGAGGGTGATTGCAAAAACATTATTTTGTATTTGGAGAGTGATGTAGCTCTTTGGCCTTTGGATTGTAAAGGTCGTCTTATGGACTGTAAAATCTTATTATCTTCTTTTTCTTCATTTTCTCTCTTGCGGGTTAAGAGGTTTGCGAACATAGCGGCTCATGTTGTGGCCGGTAAGGGCCTCTCCCATTCTGCTTCTTAGAATTTGGTGCCTCCCTCCTAGCTGGTGGAGACGCTTGAATTGGATTTACGTTCCCCTCTTGGCTTCAACCTTCTTTAGTGCAAGTATTTCTTTATCAACAAAAAAAAGTAAGGAATTTACCATTGAAAACCAGCCACAAAATAAATACTACTTTTAAAGGTAATTTTGATTTCCAAATAAACTTGGCTGGGAAGACTCTAATCCCAGTTGGTGTCATGACTTGAAAAGAAGATCTCAACAAAAAGAAGCCTTTAAACTCTAGTCCAATTTCTTTTGTTTGCTTCCTTCTCTCTACCAATGGTGTATTCATCCAATTTGAGTAATAGCTGGGACACTTCCCCCGCTTCCCAATCATTGATATTTTTTCTAAGTTGCAGGTTTCACGAATGAGAGAATTGGGATATGCTCACGTGGTCTTGATGAACAGACCCATTTCTTGTTCAAAGCAAGATTATATATTGTTGAAAGTTCCATTTCCCAAGGGTTGCTACCGTACCAGACATCCTTCTAGAATATATCAGTACATCCTTTTAAGATTTATAGGCCACATTTTGAAAAACATGATTTTTTATTTTTCTAACAGCTTTTTGATAAGCATCATTAACCTTTGGACATCATTCCGGTTGAACATTTCTCGAACTGACCGAAATTCGATCGGATTTGCCAGCTTTACAATAGCACAATTCATAGGGGAGGATCTCCGAGCATAAGTATCATAATCATGCATCTAATATTTTGTCATGGTAGATATCCTTTACATTGATCACCATGTTATTATACTCTGGCTAGGCTTGTCATACCTTTTTTTTTGTTTTTTGTGGCCACTTGGGCCTACATTGCATTGCCAGCTGCACAAGGCAGGACCTAGACAAAGCTAGGGGAGAACCAACAGGTAACTCAACAGTGCACTGCATGTGGAGGGATTCGACCCTTAGTCTTCCATAGGGAGGATAGATGCCACAGCCATCCTAGCACAGAAGCATTGGTGGCTTGTTGCATTTATCCACTTCTTGTTTGACTAGTGAGATATCACGACTAACAAGTTCACTTTTATATATGTATACATGATGTATATGGAGAATGATTGTCTGTTTTGAGACAGACCTCTAAAGGCGTACCATTGACTAACACATGATGTGTTCTTGAATTTGATGGCTTTTACCTTTTTTCAGCTGAACACTTTTTTGGACCGTTTTACCCCGAAAAACAACACATGTCTATGATTCACCATATACACTACGGAGGCATTTTTATCACAGAACATTTGCTTCGTATATACATGATACCTATTTGCCATGAATTTGCCATTACCCTGCCCAGCTTATCCTTTTCAATCACTTGCTGAAGGCACACGGGCGGAGAACACCAAGTCCCTGAACGAGGCTGGTGTTAATCCATACTTAACAACCTCATGGGCAGTATATTACATTGTATGCTACACTTCTTTAATCAGACAAGAGATGATTAGAACCTTCGATTTTTTTATTTATTTTTATCTTTGCAAAGCCTTAGGGGAATCCACGTGGCTCCTTTTTAATTACCATTAGCGGTATCTAATTGGTTGGAATGGTCAATGACGATTAGTAACACAGTTATTGGTAATTACCCATATTATAGGACACTGACCAGGACCTGGGCCATGACTGGTTTGAGTTGAGAGGCATAGGAGTACCACGCGTATGGTGTGGGATGAAGGTACCATGAACCTTATCGATGAGAATTAATTGTGATTAGGTCTCTCCAAAACATTATCAATGAGAATTAATTGTGATTATGTCTTGAAACGATGTTAGTGAAACAAGTTGGTGGGAAAGCTTTTCAAATTATTGTAAACGGTGAAACTACAATCAATATCCATCCATTCTGAATTGACTCTCCAGAGAAAGAAAGAGAGTCACTGCCCCCCGCAATCACATTCCCACCTTGGCGCCATCCACCATATTTTGTATAAAAGAGAGAGAGAGAGAGAGAGAGAGTTGCAAGGATAAATAGATGAAGGAGCTGCAAAGGAGAAAGTTTGGATTCTCTACTATTTTAATGTCAGCGATTGTGTAAATGATATGTATGTATAAAATTTAAAATACCCACCTAAACTTGATTAACTTAATAAATTTTGGTCTATGAGACACTGGAGATAAGCACTGCATGTTAATGTATTTTAATGATTATAGAGGATGTGGATGTTTCAATTGCCTGTTGCTCTCTATTGACCAAGACAATAAAGCAAATCCTCCATAGTAAGCTTAAAATATATCAAACAGAAAATGCTGTCAAAGAATGACACATGGCTAAGAGTGGGTTCACTTTTAAGTCTATAACGTGGCATGTGTATTAAACCTCTTGCCCAAAAATGATATTCCAGTTTTTTTTTTTGCATACATGTCCTGTTTTGAAAACAGTTTCTGTTTAATGTATTTTAAGTTATTGCAAAGGATTTTTTCTCTCAAGAAAATGGCGTCCATGCATCCTTGGAAGAGTTTATCCAGAATGAGGTGAAATGTTGAGTATGTGACATGTTGGACTTGGGAATCTCTGCAGAAAGTTACATTAAATTAACATGCAACAGGTGTCTATGACATACATGTATATAAAAATTAAAAATTCCCACCCAATTTTTTGTTAGAATTAATGTGTCACATTTTTGGAACGTGTATTTTAACTTTCAATACAGGATCCATACTTGTAATGTAGTTTTTTTATTCTTTTGGGTATGAGCACTCTGGCCCAATTGAATGGGACCCGCACTGGGACCCCTAGCCTCCCTCGTGGGAAGACAATACTGTCAATACCGCAATCACCCAAGCAAGGAGACTTGGGCAATGCTAGGCTTACTCAGCAAATTTATTGTGGAAGGCCATGCAGCAAATTCGGATTCATTTCCTACTATGGCCAGACTTTACAATTGGCCCAAACATCAACTTAAAAAACGCCTAAGTCAACCAAGGGCCACATCAGCATCAGAAGTGTTTTACACACTCCCCCAAAAAGTGAAAATCACTTTCGGCGCTGATGTTTTCACCCACTTGACCATTGGCAGACACGCACAGTTTAGGGGTCGGCATATAAAATCCTTGCCGAGTGGATTCACTCGAATAAACCATTACTGCGGTACTATCATTCAAATGTACATAAAATGAAATGTTTTAAAAATAAATTAGATTGGTCAGTCATTTCATTTCCTTGGATTTTATTTGGTAAATAAAATAAAATATATTAAGGAAGATCAACATGGTCCAAGGACTTTACATCACACTGAATGAGAGGAGGGAACCATTTAGGAGGGGACAAAAACCAAACAACCTCTCCAACCTCATTTGTACCAAACTTGGTCAATGCATCCGAAGGGTCATTACAAGTTCTTCCAACATGATTACTGATGATGGAGTATGTAGACCTGAGATGGCTGAGCCGATTAACCGAGCGAACCCCACCGGTACATCTGATTTGTTCAGTGACCCAACAAGGCTACCAACCGACCCGACAGAGAAAATCTATCGTCCGACCAAGTATTGAAGATGAATGCTATCAACTAACCCAATAGAGAAAATCTGTCGTCCGACCCGGTAGAAATATAGGGTACCAACCGACTCCACGGTCGTCCAAGTACTCATGAGCAAAAAACGACTGAGGGGCGACCATTCACGGCCCTCGAAGCGACGGATGTACGATTATACCCGAGTGGACCGCAAGTAAGACAAAAGTGGTTACGAGATATAGAGTACGACAGAACAACTACCAATCACATACCGACACGTAGACCACTATTCCACTTTCTTGTAACCAACTCGAAGAATATTCGAGAGAGGGCAAAAAGAGACGGTAAAGGTAGGGGGGACCTCGAAAAATGGAGGTATGACAATCAATCCCAAAGAAGAGTAGAGAGGGTTTCTCTCAATTTTTCTCTGACTCTGACTTGAACGTTAGAGGGGTGTTGGCCGGTGTCACACCGACGTCATCTTTTTGCTAATGTAAAGGTACAACCCAGATTCCAAATAGATTCTAAATCGAGGGACGTCATTGAACCATCTGAGTGATTCTCTTCTGGGTATCATCAATTACAAACAACAAGATCAAGTAAGGAGATTAGAGAATGACAATTAGAGAATGTCAGCTTGTTAAGTTGGTAAAGCCTGTGTGTAACGTACCACAGACCTAGATTCAAACCCCCGTCTTCACCTACTAATAAATAAACCATTAATGTTTGCCTATCAAAAAAGAAAAAAAAATCTGAAATAATGTTTGCAAATGGTCCATGGAAGAATCAAGTTTCTTTCTTACGCAGACAAACAGGCAGGCTCATTTGACTTCAACCAACTTTTAAGCAAATCAAGTCCCCAAGTGAACCTAACCCACAGGAAGACTGGTCAAAGGCCTTCAGTTACATGATAATGGAGCACACAAGAGATAGTCCTGGTTAACATTCTCAACAACCCCATTGGCCCAGTTTATGGGGGCCCACACTCTGCGATGTACAGGTACCCCTAAAAAAGTTACATCTTACGACAGTCTGCAATACACACACATTCCCAACAAAGTGCATAGCCACTTTTTTGCAGGTAATCACAGACCATTGCGAGACGGTCTTGCGAGCAGGAGAAGATCCGGGCCCTTCTTTACCCATAATGTTGGCACGTTGCTCATGACGAGCTGACCATGCCAATAGGCAATGTCAGACAAAACCAAATAAGGCCTGAATTTCGGGAAGCAAATGGCCCAGCCCACAAACATTTTTTGGGCTGAAAGCCTAACCCATCCAGTTAGCCCCAAGTCTGCCTTTCCAATTCTATTTACTGAGACCGTGTTTGGTTGCCACTTGTAACGAAATCATTTCATTTTAAATTCCCATTACATTAGAAGCTAACTAAAAATATGAATAAAATCATCTTACAATCCTTTTTTTTATATAAAAATAAAATCATTTATATTATCATTCATATTTTGGTGATGAATGGGAATCAATCCATTTTCGTTGGGGTTCATATGCACTCGGATACTTGGGATACCCTAGTTGACAAATTTGTGCATTATACGTTATGCATGAACTTTTTGTAATATTTTATGGGTGATTTTTTTCATTGAAAAAACAAAAACAAAATAAAACTAAAAATTTGTCAGACAGTTGAAAGCACTGCAAAACATTTGAACTTTCCAACAAATCATATGATGTACAAATAATGTTTTCAAATGGGTATGCATATTTTAATATCCAAATTAAAAATTATATTAAATTTTAATGCAAAATCATTAGGCACCAATATAACCTTAGCCAAGTTTTTTTATCTTCCCATTTTGTTGACCTAATCTTTGTTCGTCAAAGATATCCAACAAAATAAAAAACCTTTTGATTGTCAAAGATGAATTATACCCAAGCCACTCCCATGGTGCAAAATTGCAGCACATGCACTTCTTAATGCGAAACTACTTCTGACTGAACTCTCTAATATTTCTCCTTATAGCCACACATTAAACAGTATCAAAGAGCCGAACTTTCCCACCTTAGCTCAAGCTTGTCACACAAGAATTAAGCTTAAATTCAACTTACTCATAAGCCTAAACTGCTAAGCTTACAGTCGGTTCATTAAGTTTGAGGTGAGCTTGTCTCAGGCTCGCCAAACTCACGTTTACAGTTTCAGCCTGAATTTTAAAACCCAATATCCCATAGCTAAACCTGTTCCTATTCATAAAAGCTAAAGATATAATTGGTTGAAAAAAGTCCAATGATCCACCAATTAAAATTCTCCACCATGGTAAAAAAATCAACAATATATAAAATCAAGTCATTTAGATTTGGGATGATCAACATCTTTCTGAGCCAAGCCTTTTTGCAAGTTGAACATGGTGTAACTTGTCTTATAACTTGTCTTAGGCTTGCCGGCTCAACTAAAGCTTGGACTTTGCTTTGTGAGTTTCAAACAAGGCTTAACCTCATCCCAATGACACGACTAATTGAATATATATAAAGTTATAGTATAAATAAAATATAAAAAGAGAATATACTTATAAAAGCAATGTTAATGATCATTTTTTTTTTTTTTGATAAATAATGTTAACGATCATTTAATCAAGCCAATTGTGCAAGGATACCTCCTAAGTAGGACACATGTGGTAGTGGGCATGAGAATATTGCATATATGCTTGGACTTTAATATCTCTACTAAAAAAATAATATAAAAACCTAAACTAAGAATTTAAAGGAAGTTAGAAAAAAAATAAACCCAAGAATTAAGCGGTTCACAAGATCTTTCTGCAAATCCAAGAAAGAATAAAGGCATTCCTCCATTGGGACGTGAGAATCGGCCAAATGAATGGCTCCTAATTGGGAAGTGGCGTACTAACCTTTGAATATGCTTTTATTTTTTATTTTTATGGGTGTTACTATTTTAAGAGGTCAATTTGAAGAAAAAGAAAAGGGAAAAGATCTGTTATACCCAATCTATCTGTCCTTGTGTCCCCCTCTCCCCACACACATCTAAAAGATGAGGTGTATTAGGTTAAAACTGTAAGAACAATTGAAAAATAAATATCCATAAAAATTGGTTTTATAGGGTTGAGGGTTCAAATGAACATTCTTTCTATTTAAAAGGCAAGAACATCCTCTGCACCGATAAGACAGTTTGCCCTTAACAGGAGGTGTGAGCCCATGCAAAAATTGGATGAAGCGCACACCCTTCATGAGGAGGAAGAGTTGTATCTTCCCTTAAAAATGCCAGTCTCCGCTGGGCATTAGGGAGACAGATATATTCGTGTCAAAAAGTGATTTACACTTTTTTTTTTGGAGGTGCTTATCACTTTTTGGCACTGATGTGTCCACCCCCTAACACTTAGCGGAGGTTAGTGTTCTTAATGGAGGTAAACACAATCCTTTATGCCCTATACGAGGAGTTTACTGTCCTCTAAACGTGGATGAGAACAAAGAAGTAGGACTCAAAGAAGGACGAGGAAGTTCCATCATAAAAAGAAAATGTTGAAAAAGTTTTGAAAAAGTTGTCTTGTTCTTCTAATTCATCCTTACCACTACTACATATTATGCTGTCCTTAATCGTTGAGATCATTTAGAAAGGACATATTCCTCTGAATGCTAATGTCTCATTAACGGCCTTTTTCTCCTCATCATCGGCCTCCAAGAGACGTTTATAACCCAGCAAGGAATAAGACAATTTGGGTTCCTAAGTCGGTACCTTTGGGAGTTATCCAACAGACGAGGTTCTCCGTCTTGACGTCTTCCCCATAAGAGGGATACCTTGTCAGAGGACTAGAGTCTCTGTTGTTGCTACTGTAGGCCAGTGGCCGAGCAGAGCTAGTAAACTCTTAGGTTTCTAAGTCAGGCTTAATTTTCTGTTGTTCCTTTGCTTCCTTTTTCTGATGTAGAAGATCCGACAATGCGACAATTACAGAGCATACTTTAGGTTGCAGTCACGTTTTCTGATGCAGAAGATTCGTCAAAGCGGTAACTACAGAGCATATTGGTCATGACAAGAATAGAGCATACTGGTCTAAGGTGATAAGTAACAGTACTCTGTAAGGTAGCATAAAGCATAATAATACTAAGAGATGAATTATAAAGCAAGACAAACAAGGGTTTTAGCTATCCATGGTCGAAGCCATGGCTCTGATACTAATTAAAGCTACTGAAGGAAATAGAGATAAAAGAAACAAAAAATACAAAAAATAACTAGAAGAGATAAAAAAAAAACATAACTAGAAGAGATAAAAAAACATAACCGGAATATAGAGCCAGAATATATTAACAGAACAGTACCAGCTCTACAGACAGAGAAGGTACTAGAACTACAACTGAGATTGACAAAGAGAATGACTGAACTTAAACAACTGAAAGCATAGGCGATCTAAACACTCAACTGAGATTGACAAAGAGAATGACTGAACTTGAACAACTGAAAGCATAGGCGATCTGGACACTCCCCAGTCTGCCTAAAACTAAAAACACACTAGCCTTTTATAGGAAAAGAGAAGGCCGGACTTCAAACCTTTTATAAAACAGAATATTACACATAGAAAACTACGTATACTATGATCACATGTAGTCATATGGGATTCACATGCGTAGAGTAACGTGTCCTTCTTTAGGCACTGTCAAAGTCAGTGGGGTCATCCCAATGACCGACAAAGGGTAATGACTCAACTGAACTTTTGCCAAGGAATCTAGTACGTTCGAAAAATGCCAAAAGATTATCATACAACCGCTCTGAGATGGTATGCTGTGGGTCCGTAAAGGGATCTGCTACAATCATGACAAGTATCTCAGCATAGTTTTTATGATTGAGGGTACACATACGGTCTTTGAACATGACCCATTCGGCTAGATAGAATTGATATTCTTCTGTAAGGTTGTATGAGAACCAATAGAGTATTTCTGTACGTGGATCATGACTATAATAC
>JAOXJP010254157.1:0-21679 GCA_025762735.1 Platanus orientalis | reverse complement strand
CCTCTTGCCGGGTTAAAATAGGTAAGGACTGTATCGAACCCTTTAATCATTTTAGATTAATAAATAGCTATCCGCTTTGGGATCGTATGATGATTGTATTAAACTCTTCGGTCATTGCGAGTTTTGGTCAGTGACTATCCACTTTGGGATTGTACAATGACTGCATCGAACTCTTCGGTCATTACAAGTTTTGGTCAGTGACTATCTGCTTCAGGATTATACGATGAGTGTGTTGATTGGGCCTCTTAATGAAAGATTGAATCGTAAAAAGAAAAAAAAATGTACTGTACTTTAAAGGAAAGACATGCAATCGAAAGAGATAATGCAAAGCATTGACCGTTAGAGCATTGAAATTGTTAAACACATGATAAGACATTGAAAGATAAAGACATATAATTGTTAAGAAATGAAAAGCAAAGATTGTTAATATGATAGGACTATTAAAAATTGTTAAAGAAACTGTAAATGATGATAAATGAATGTTTTAATTGTTGGAAAGCTAATGAATTGTTTTACAAGTAAAGGTATGATGTCTTTATCGTTATTTTAAATATCAAGATATTTGTGCTTTGTCTTTGCCATTTTTCTGTATTGTTTAGTTTATGCTTTTACTTTACTAAGGTGTAAACTCACCCAAAAGAAAACAAATTGCAGATGATGAGGACTGTGATGAGTAGATTAAGATGGATAGAGGATGTTGAGCGAGACTAGAGACTTAGTTGCTTATTTTATGTTTTCAGCTTTGATTTCCAAGGATATGTAATAAGATTTGGTATTTAGTTATTGTTAGGATAGACATAACACTATGGGGATTTATATTCATATTATGTTAATCATTCCGCTGTAAAAGTTTAAAGAGGTAATTGATTCCGCTGCAACTGAGAAAAATAATTGTGAAAAGATAAATGAAAGGTTGAGGTCTTATTATATGTCACTTTGCAGGTGGTGACACTTGTTGCAGTGTACGTTCGGGAAACTAGAACATGTGATCTTGGTTTCGGGGCATTACAAAGTGGGTATATAAGGCAAACCAGCTCAACAAGGAGCACTTCCATATGTGGTAAGAACAACAATATCAACCAACTTAGTGGTAATATTTGTCATTCACTTTGCATTAATTTGCATCTCCATTCATCCTCTATTACTTTGCTTCCATCGGAGACACCGCAAGCTTTACTTCCTCCGCCGGAAACACCAGAAGGAGTGCACACTTGTCGGAGACACCGAGTGTTATTGTGTAGCTTGCTATTGAGCAAGTAGTTATGTTTTGTATGTTGATCTAGGTTGTATGTGACAATCTAAAAAATATATACCTAAGCTTGGTAATGAGCTTTAGAAGAGTGGATGTAGGCATTTGTGCCGAACCACTATAAATCTTGTGTTGTGGATTGAGTGTGTGATTGTTTGTCTCTCTATTTATGCTCATATCTACTATTTCTCATTATATCTATCAAAAAAAATATTGCTCATTACGTGTTTGTTTAAATACTTGAGTAAGCACATTGTTGCACATACTCACTTGAACTAATTTTAAAAAGATTAAAATCAATCCCAAGATTAGCAAGAAAGGCTAGAATAATTTATATCCTATTCACCCCCCTCTAGGACAAATTAATAGATATTTCAAAGAGCATAGCTTTAAAAGTTAATGAGTCATCTAGCTTCAAAGAAGACTTTGATGATGAATTTGCTAGAAAGTTTCAAAAATTTTTTTCTAGAGAATTTGGCTAGAAAAATTCTTCTGAAAGACTAAAATTTAAATCTAAAAGAAAATAGTCTCATAAAGAAGATATCCAATGTTATGAATGTAAAAGATATGGTCATATGACAACAAACTATTCTAATAAAAGAAAACATCTTAATAAAATAACGCTTTTGATGTAACATGAGATGACAGCACCGATGATTCAGAAGATGAATCATCTCAAAGTGGAAGAATTTCACGAGTGGAAGAATCTTCACGAGTTGTCTAGGCATTCCGACCTTCACCAATGTTCAAGAAGTTGAAAACACTTCAAGTGGTGAAGCAGTAAAAGAAAGTGATGACGAAGACTTTCAAGAAGCCTATGACTAACTTTACTCAAGAAGTTTAGAAATTTTTCAAGTTAATTCTAAACTAAATAAAGAAGTTAAAGAATTAAAAGAGAAGTTGAGTCATGATGAGTCTTTTAAGTTAAAAGCTCTACTTGAGGAAGAAAGTGATAAATTAAAAGAAAAGGCAAATACTTTAGAAAAAGAGTTAAATGAAATAAGTCATACTTTTTCTAAAGAAATTGAGAAAAGAATACTTGTTGATTTGAAAGAAAAACTTCAACAAGTAAGAGAACTTGAAAATAAAGTTAAATTTTTAGAAGAGAAAAATAGTAAATCTCTAAAAATAATTGCCTGAGGAGAAAATTTGAAAACATGCAAAACTTGGGAAAATTTAAAGGAGATGTGACTGGAATTGGTTATGGAATCAATATATTCCAAAACCAAACAAGGTTTCTCATATAAGAGTTGAACCCAAAAATGCTCCTAACAAAAGAAAACACCCAATTCAAGTGGGTAAACATAAGTTGGGTCAAAGAAATTCAAATGGAAATGCCTCTAGCTCAAAATCACATGTTAAATGCTATTATTGTGGAATGCTAGGACATTTGAAATTTGAACCAAAGAAGAAGTTTGATTGGCTTAAATCATGGAAGCTAAAACAAAAGAAAGTTAAGAGAAAATTTAATGAAATTAAAAGAAATAATCTGATCTCTTTAAAACAAATTTGAGTAAAGGTTAGTAATCTTAGACATCTCAACTATAATGTTTGAATTATTTTTACTTCTTTGATTAAGTGTTATAAATTGGTGTATTTTATTCATTACTATGTTCTTTATTTTTGAATGTTTGTATATATTAAGGAGGAGAGAAATTGCATAAAAGGGAGAGATATAAGAAAGGGGTTCTTCTTGAATTAATAGTAAAATATTTTTTAAACATCTCAAGTATATGGCATTTTTGTATTTCAATTTGTATATCAATTCAGGAGGATTTTTTGGATTTCTAATGAATTATGCCATTGGTATTTATAAACTTAATAGTAAAATTCTATGAAAAACTTCAATTGGTGTTTATACTTAAATTATTTTTGGAGTTTAGAGAGTGAGCTATATAGTTAAATCAGATTTTCTAAAATTATGCATAAATATATTTTGTTATTGAATTGATGCAACTTTTAAAGAAAGGAATGTTGGTTTTGATGTGTGGTAGGAAAGTCATCACTTCTTGAGGGAGGACCCATCCTTTGTCAACTCATGTCAAAAAGGGGGAGAGAATTTGACAAGAAGGGGATATATGGGTAGACACATGTACTTAGATTTATTTTGTAAATGTAATTGTTTTGTCATGAAATTGACAAAGGGAGAGATTGTTAGGTAATTTGTATTATCAATGTTCATTCCAAAACAAAGTATGAGCATGTAGTTTGGTGGTCATGCAGTAGGACTTGTATGAATTTTGTATATCTCTGTAAGTCCAAGTTTAGAGTCCAAAAAAGCATCAAGAAGATGGACTCGAAAGATGGAATGGCCACAAGTCAAAGAGACTCAAGCATGTGTTGAAAACTCTCAAGCCTCGAGAGCAAGCTACCTCTAGAAAGCCAACTCTCGGAATTTAAAGGTAAAATCGCAATAGTTGGTAAGTTAGGTAAGGCAATGTTTAGTAAAGCCAAAACAAACTCAAAATAAAGTTTTTAACATAGACTCAAGTCCAAATGACATAGCCCTAAAGAAAAGACCAAGAAAACAAAGAAAATAGACCAAACCAAGGGTTTCTTGGCCTCGGGACCAGTCTCGAATATCTCCAGGACCAGTTAGGGAGGTTTGAACTGATCCTAGAGATCTGGAGATCCGGGGACTAGTCCAAAGGCCCAAGACTAGTCCAATGACTGAAGTCAGAGCGCTACACCCGGGTGTCCATTATCAAATCCACTCACTATTGTTGTCAAAAAACTTGTAGGAAATAGGCAGAAAGAAAAGAAGTGAAGGGTTTGGGTCAATGACTGGTAGGTGGGAGGGAGAATGAAGGTGCCCCAGTCCAGATGCCAAGACCAGTCCCAAGCACACCATGCCCCTAGGACCAGTCCTAAGGAATCTAAGACCGGTCCTGGGCGGAAGATTTAAATGTTTCAAATTCAAAACTTGTCTCTAATAGTTATATTTTTTACCATTTTTAGAGAGTCCTTGGGGTGATTTAAAACTCTTTTGAACCTTTATAAATAGGGTATTGATCCTCATTGATCCATAGAACACCTATGAATGATTTTATAGTTATATCATTGTGAATTCAAGCCAAAAGAGTGAGAAAAGGAGCCTATGAGTTAAATTTGTTTGGCAGATGATCTTGAGATCTATTTCTATAGTTATATTCTTTTCAAGATCTTGAGAGAGCTTCCTAAAGTTGTTAGTTACATTCCTTGGAAGCAAAAGGGTTAGGGTTCTTCATAGTTACATCAGCCTACACAAGAGGTAACCCAAAGTAAGAAGTTTTCTACTTCAATGATGTGTTTGTAGCCTTCGTCAGAGTCATCGGAGGCAGATTCTCATCACACCTATCAGAGTCAAGTAAAGCATAGTCCATTGGAGTCACTGGATGGAGCATGTCCACCAGAGTCACTAGGAGTACATTTACAAGGGAATGGATTCTCTGGAATTTACAAGTAAATTAAGGTTTTATTAATTTTGCATATAATAGTCTAGGAGGGCTATTCAAAATAAATTAACTGTTAAGAGTGGACGTAGGCCCAGAGTGCCGACCCACTATAAATCCTCATGTTGTGGTTTGTCTTCTTGTCTGCTTGTCTTTATCTTGTTTATATTTTAAGAAAACTCTAAAGTGGAACTAGTTAACTTGTTCCATCTCCGGTATAGGAAACTATACACAATGACAGAGCCCCATGGTGCACTAGGATCTACTTACTAATTTGTTTAAGTCATTATTTGTATTGCAACTTAAATAAATTACAGAGGATTTATTGATTTACTTGTTTTTTATTCCACTGCATTTTAAGTCAATCTTAAGTAAATTAGAAGGTCGAAATTGTTAAAAAGAATTTTAGAAAAGTTTTGTTATCCTATTGACCCCCTCTAGTATCTTCGGATCGCCACATTTCAGGAATTTCAATTGATATCAAAGCAGGATTTCTCTTGATTGGGTTTAACCACCCAAGTTAAAGATCCATGATTTCTAAAATGGCTGAGGGATTTGCTACAAATTGGCCTCCATTATTTCATGATTCAGACTACACTTATTGGAAAGCTCTAATGGACATTTACCTTAGATCCTTGGAATTGGGGGTATGGATTATTGTTATAAATGGATATAAAAGACTCAAGGATAAAGAAGCAAACGATTGGAATGCTAATGAACGGAAAGCATATACCGCCAATTATGAGGTGTTAAATGCTATAATGTGTGCAGTTAGCCAAGATGAGTTTTGAAGAATCTTCGGTCTCCAAGCTACTAAAGAAGCATGGAACCTTCTTAAGGTTACCCATGAAGGAACAAGCCTAGTGAAGCAATCAAAACTCTAGATGCTCACTTCCAGGTTTGAATCCCTTCGGATAGAAGAAGATGAGTAGTTCATCGACTTCCATACGAAACTCTAATACATTGTTAATTTGATAAGAGAAATTGGAGAAGAGGTTAAAGACCCAAAAATAATTTAAAAAGTACTAAGGTCTTTACCTAAAAGGTTTCATCCAAGGGTTATTACTATTGAAGAATGTCATGACCTTCACAAGATCAGACTTGAGGAATTTATTGGGTCTATTCATACATTTGAACTAAAATTTAGACCCCCTAAGAAGAACATAGCTTTAAAAGTTAATAAGTCATCTAGCTCCGAAGAAGACTGATGCTAAATTTGCTAGAAAGTTTTGAAAATTCTTTTTCAAAGAAATTTATAAGAAAAGAGTCTCATAAAAAAAAAAAATCAAATGCTATGAATGCAAAGGATTTGGTCATGTAGCAGCAAACTGTTCTATCAAAAGAAAACACTTTAAGAAGAAAAATGTTTTTGCTACAACATGGGATGACAGTAGTTTACCCCTCTAGCCTTGGGTTCTATGGGAAGCTCTTTCTTCAAGATAGGAAAATATTGTAGACTTATTTTTTTGTATTGAAGTAGGAAACCTAAAATACTTATTGGGACCTTGAGACTGATTAATCGGAAAACACCTCTAATAAAGCTTTGGAATTGACGAGGGGTATTAGAACTAAAAATGATTTCAAACTTTTGGTGATTTATGACCTGCTAGAAGCCTCACTAAAAATCTGGAGAGCTCTAATAATGCCATCCACCTCTTTCGAATTCGCTTGAGAGAAGATGTAATAGTTATTCGCAAACAAAAGATGGGAGAATAGAGGGGATAGCCTATCTAGTTTTAATAGCACTAATCTCACTGTTAGTCTCAATGTCATTAAGTACACCTGAGAACCCTTGAGTACACAAAAGGAAGAGGAAGAGGGAAATGAGATCCCCTTGACAAAGACCTTTAGAAGGATAGAATTTTTTACCCAGAGACCCTTTGTCAAGGACTTTGTAGGAGATTGGAGAGATGCACTTCATAACCCAACTTCTCTAGTTAGGATCAAAGCCAACTTTTTCCATCATTATGATAATGAGGTCCCATTTGACATGATCATAGGCTTTACTCATGTCAATATTAAGAGCAATAAAATGTTTTCTAAACTTTTTTGAGGAATCTAAGGATTTCATGGACAATTAATATATTATCTGAGATTTGTTTGTTGGCCACAAAAGTGCGTTGATTTTGAGAAATGATTTGAGGGAAAACAATTTAAGCATTTTAGGGTTGTTAGCCATAGTTTTGGAGAGAATTTTATAGATAATATTACACAAGCTACTCGATCTGAACTGGATCATGCTTTCAAGATTTCTAACCTTAGGAATGAGGGTAATAAAAGTTGATCAGGGAAAGGGATTTACCTTGGTTGAAGAATTCCCTAATCCCCTCAATAACTTGCTCAATTATAATATCCCAATACTTATGATAAAAGCTAGTCAGGAAACCATCAGGACCCTAGGCCTTCAGCTTGCCAATGTCAAAAGCAGCCTTGCAAATCTCTTCTCTAAAAAATTGGGTGGACATAAAATATTTGCAGCTCTCAGAGAGAACAAGATGGCACACATAAGTAATTTTGTTGATTTTGTTAATAGAGGGGAAGTGGGACTGCAAAAGTTCTGAGAAGTAATCCACAAAGACATGGCACATGTCTTCTTGGGTGGAGTGCCAGCTACCATCTTTGTCAAGGCCAATAAATTTTTTTTTTTTTTTTTTAATCCCTCCTAGCAAGATTAGAAATATGAGAAATTTAGATTTGGATCCATCCCACTTAATCCAATTTAGCTGGCTTTCTAGGCCCAAAATTTCCTCTCTTGAGAAGACAGTTAGGAGCCCTCTCTTCCTCCTTGATGTCCTAATAGACCTTATACGAGGGGATAAGGCACTTAAGATGGGTCATAATCTCTAACCTGGGACTTAATAGTACCAAAGGACTCTTTGTTCCACTTCTCAAAATCGGGGGAAGATTCTTCAAGTTCTGACTAACATTACCCATATTATTGCCATCAAGTTCACAATTCCAGCCCTTCTTAATCTGATTGGACCAATCCGGTGTTCAGTCCATATGAATTCAAATCTAAAGGGTGTTGGAAGGAATTGATTTGGGGGAAAAGTATCCACCGGGATACGGGAGTGATCAGAACTCAGAGCAAAGAGGTTATCAATGTTTGTATCAGGAAAGAAAAGATTGCATTCTGATGGCATATACTAGGGAAAACAAATGTTCTGTGATGAAAAAGTCTGTGAGTCTCTATGATGAGCTACAAGCTAACACATGGTGTGTTGGAGTTAAAAACGTCCAAGAAAGTGCTCAGTTGAAAAAGTAGGTGTCTAAAAAGAGGCACCAAATTCAACAATACATCATGTGTCAATTGTGTCACAACTACAAAGGTTTTTTCATCATAGAATCATTCTCCATACTAGGGGAACATATGAAGAGAGAGAGAGAGAGAGAGAGAGAGAGAGAGAGAGTATACCATACTTGCTGGTAGCCCGTAATTACAAAAACACATTTGCCAAGGTGTATTTACTAAAACCCCTCCATATGCCTTTACCATTCCGCAGATGATCAATTCTAGCAAATTTTTCTGTAGCTTTTTGTATCATGAACAAAAAAATCATAAAAAGACAAAAATCCATGCTTTTGTTCACACTAGAAAAAGCTACAGAAGATCTTTGTCCTTGTCCCTTCTTATGATTGAAATTGCAGTACAATCACTGCACGTATGCCTTAGATTTTTGAGTTATAATCTTTTGTCAAAAGAGATTCAGACAAGGCCTCTCGCTGGTAAACAGAAAACAAGGCCTCTCAGCGGCCCAATCTCTCCCGTCAGTGATGCGAGATAACATGGGGATGCTTTTAGGAGGGCACTGCACAATCCTCAATATGGCTACCATATATCCTTGGTCCAAAAATCTAAATGTTATTGCCAGGTTACCATTTTTAATCTGCAAAAAATCACTTATTATATGTCATTTCCACTGTAACATAAAGGGTATTTTAATGCGGAAGCACTCTTTTAAGGCTGTGTTTGGCAGCCACCTGTAATGTAATCATTTCATTTGAGTTTCCTAAGGCTTTTGTAACCACAATATGATGATTTGTAACGATCTCATTCAGATTTGCACCGATTTGTACTTGATAACATAAGTCATTTCATTTTATAAAAAAACCTAAGATGACTCCATTTCTAATTGTCGTTAACAAATCAGTATAAATTCGAACAAGTTCATTACAAACAATCATCTTATGGTTACAAATGCCTCGAGAAACTCAAATGAAATGATTACATTATAGGTGGCTGCCAAACAGGCTATAAATGTTTGCCCAAAATAAAAAGTGTTCTGAGGCTCCTAAGAAACAAAAGTCTCCAAAACTTCTCAAAGTCCAGTTAGAATTTATAGTACTTCATCAACAGATAAAAATGGCCAATGAGAAGGTTCAGCAAGCTGTGACAGAAGGGATGGCAATCAAGACATTGCGTCTTTGTTTACCTCATTTCTTCACATGATAACAATTACAGTTCCAACTCCTATGCTCAACACCCATTGAAACGTGGGGAAACAAAGTTCTACTTCACTATATTATCTCAATATACAGTTTGCCATTAGCATAACCGAATGGGGATAGAGAACAACTCCACCTGATAGGTTCCACCTAGGAAATCTGCGGAAGGTGTAGAACCTTTCTAAAGCCATTCTCCGTATCTTTCTGGTCATCCAAGCGAATGCGCTAAAACCATCAATTCAGTTGAGTTTTTGGCTACGCCAATCTGCTAGTTGAATCCATCAAATTATGGGGTGCAACCCCTTTGCATGTACACCAGGTGCGCAACTATGCAATCGGTAACCCACTCTCTGCTTTCCGTTTTTATCCGTCCATTTATGCAAGGCCCACATCAACCAGGCCAAGAAGAAAAAATAAAAAAGAGCAGGTCCTCAACAAACTAAAGAATTCTTGTGTCTCCATGCGTGAGCATGTATGCATGGGTTTATATGACCATGCTTTAGTCAGATATTATATGGTCTGTCTTTATATAATCCACAATTTCTTAGTTTAATGAACAAAAGGTTCTTCTACCATTAGTTCCAATGTGAAAGGACAGAACCAAAAATAAATTTGACCTCTTGCGATCAAGAAGTGTAAGAGTGTTAGACATCAGCACTAGCATTGGCATTACGCATTACACGTCGAAGTTCTGCCAGGAAATCCATCTGCCAACCAATACAATGTGGAGAGATGAGAATAGACAATGCAAGCAAGTACACGTGCACAGGAGAGAGAGAGAGAGAGAGAGAGAGAGAGAGCACCTGATGAGCAAGTTTCGAGGGTCCCCGTGCTGATGCACCACTTCCTGAGTACATTACTGGTCTTTCTGATAAAGTGTAAATAAATAAATAAAATTAATCAGAATTATACATATTCAGAGGATGACACTTTTCGAAATTTGGCAGATTTTTATGCTATTTCATGGTAGATATGAAACTTAATGGCAGGAGATACTTTTTTAAGGCATGGCAGGAGATACATATACTATCGGGAGTATATAAATTCATTTGGAAGCTTATCATGCTAACAGAATATCTAATCTATTTACACTAAAGCAAAGGGTTGATGACATGGATGATCCCTATGATTTTTATGTAATTTTGTTAACATTTTAGGAGTGCCATGTGGACAACCACACATTCTGCTCCCCATGTTTTCCCCTTCTCCTACTTCTCCCTCTTTCTCCTAAATTTTCTCAATTACATTCAATCAAATTACATGTGTCTCCCCCAAATTTTCTCACTCTACGTATTCCTCTCCCACTCCCTGCCTCTCTTTCTCTCTTTTTTTTTCCGGGTTAACACTCCTATCTCTCTCCATTACTTCGACGGGTATGATTGAAAGTTAATTTGGCACCCGTGCAAGCACGGGTTCATCCACTAGTAGACAACTAAGAGATCTGGCGGTGATCTGAGCACTCAGTCTCAACGGTACAGGGGCTTCACTGAATGGAATTTCAGGGATTCTACTCAGATCTCACTTGACTCAGCTGCATATGCCTTGTGTAATTAAGTTTGTAGTTTCCTTCACTTGCAAGCTTGCAAACTAAACCTTAAACCTTGAGTGCAACTATCAGTGCCAAAAAATGAGTTGCCTTTAATGTATGCATATGGTTGCATTATAATCCATTTTTCCCTCCATAAGGATTGGTCTTCCTAGTATTCCGATAATATGCAAGACATCTTGGCAAATACTGATTCTAGGCTACAGAAACTGTGGCATCAGTGTGGTTGGGAATTGGAATGTGATTAAAATGACCCAAAACCAATCCAAGAAATGATATGATGAGAAACAAAGTCAACATCAATCTAAAATATGATATGGCATTATATTTGTCTGTAATGATAAATCAATAATGATCTCAAACATATAACCATTTAAGTTATAAATACCCCCTATAGAATACGTGGACAACAGATCTAGTATTCAACAGAGAATTCCTCTTGGATCTTTTCATAAGGATCAATATAACTCTTCTCTTTGATCATCACTACCACCATCGTCATGATCATCCAAGCCTTATCACAATTATTGTGGTTGTCTCTAAGAATCCTCATCTGTCGTGCTATTCAATCCAAGGCCATATCTACTGTTAAAACATTTTCCAATCATTTCCTCAACGTCTTGACCTCCTTCCTTTAGGTTACAAAATAAAGCCTTGATTGAGATAGTTTTTTATCACATGCAATGGAGAGCAATGATGGCCCTAGTGAGGGATGATTTTGCACTATAGGAGGCTCTAGAAAGACAAGGGATATGTCAACACAAATATAAGGGTGCTAATGCCGCCCCCTACTTACTGCTAACAGTAGCAACCAATGAACTTAATGGCTTGTCTGTCCACAATCAGCAGCAGGAATTTCAAGAAAGACAAGGCTGTAACACCCACTCGATACCCACAAAAGCTGGGTTTTAAACTGCTGTGTTAAAACCAATCAGAGGTGGGTCTCAGACCTGCCGCAAGGCTCAGGATTAATGGCTTTGTGGTACAGAGAAAAAAAAAAAACAGCAGAAGGAATAAGAATTATCACTGTCGCAAGTCTTAAGGTGATAGGGCTTTGGGTTTCAGACCATCAAAACAGAAAAGTTCTTGGAATTAAAGGTGCTGCATGGTATAGAAAGCTTGGGTTTTGGTTTCGTGATGGAAAAGAGCAAGGGAGAAGTGTGGGGTTGACAGTTGCAGGTCTAGGGTTCAAGGAACACAGCAAGAAAGAGTTTCTTGATGAGTTTGAGGCTCTTTGATGGCTACATAGCAGAAAAAAGGGTATAGAACACAGAAACTTCACCAGAGATTAACTCTTGATAGAAACAAAGAAGAAAGAAAAGAGAAGAAGAAGCATAAATACATTACCTGTTTCTCACCACACAATCGGGATAATCCTTGGTCTCTCACCAAGATTGAGCAAAACATTAGGAATCTCGCCTAAGGAAAACCAGTTGCAGGATTTTAGACTTCTCCAAAGGAGAAAACTCTCCAGCCGTTGGCTATAGAGATTCAAAATTTTATTTCATTCCATCATGATCCCCAATACATGTTGACTACTTGTTTTATAGAGCCAATTACATCAAACTTTAGAAGTTTCTAAAATAGGAAACTTATTTCTAATGGACTCTTTTAATTAAGACTTCCAAAAAACAAAAATACCCAAATCATGGACTTACTAGGGGCTGTCGACCAGCCTTATTCTAAGTAACATATATTAGACTAAAATACCCAAAAACAAAAACTTTAAAGACCCCTATGTCCTAACCTCTATAAAAATAGAAAACACTAAGTAAAAGATTAAAAAAATATATAGCTCTAATAAGGACTCCATCAGCTCTATGTGACAAGAGAACATATGTCCTCCATAGCCCTCCATGTGTGGACCCCAGTAAGGCACATGTGAGTCCCACTTAATCTTCCATGTCTGCATCAGAAACAATCACCATGGAGCCTACCCGCAGTTGAAGTAGTTAAGTATGAGAAAGTGGATTAGGATTGTTTTGTGCAGAGGAAGAAAAAGAAGAAGACAAGAGAGAGAGCGAATTGGAAAAAACGTATGGGTTGTGATACACACCCATTCTCTTATTAAAATATGTATTTTTACACTTACCATATGGTATAGTATTAGAATATCTATACCATACCAAATACATGTAGAAGAACTACAATACTGCCTATCATATAGATGAATTTCCTACACTTTTCCCAAGCTAGAGAATAGAGATTCCACATTCCTAACATGTCAACAGAAAAGTACTATGGATTATGTAGCCCTATGGTGAAGACGTCTGTAAACTGATCCTCAGTCTTCACAAATGGCATACAAATGGTTTCAAACTATAGATGATCATTGATGAAGTGACGGTCTACTTTCACGTGTTTGGTGCGCCCATGCTGGACCGGGCTGTGTGTGATACTGATTGATGCCTTATTATCATAATATAGACCCATAGTCCTTGAACTGGGATTCCAGTTTAGTTAAGAAAATCTTTATCCATAAGAACTCATAGATTCCTTGTACCATAGACTGGAATTTTGCTTTTGTACTTGACCTTGCCACAACAGACTGCTTCTTACTCCTCCATGTGACTAGGTTACCCCCTATAAGCATGCAATAACTAAAAGTAGACCGTCGGTCTAAAATGGAACCAACCCAATCATCATCTGTATAGACTTCCATAGAGGTGACCTCTCCTAACACATAAGAAGCCTTTCCCTAGGCATCCATTTAGGTATCGGAGAACCATATATGCAGCCTTTATATAAGATATTGTGGGTGCATGCATAAATTAGCTGATGACACTGACAACATAAGCAATGTCTAGTTTGATAAGAGAAAAATAAATGAGGCGACCCACCAATCTCTGATTTCTCCCCACATCAAGAAGAATATTACTCTCATTTTTTTTTAGTCTATGATTTGGGTCAATTGAGATCTCGCAAGATTTACAACCTATCAAACTAGTTTAATACAAAAGAATAAGGGCATTCTTCCACTAAGAAATAAAGATCTCCCTGAAACTAGCTACCTCCATTCCAAAAAAACACTTCAACTATCCCAAATCTTTAATATCGAATTCCTGAACCAATCTCTCATTGAGACATCTCACTTCTACATCATCATTTCCATTTTACCATAATGTCATTTACATAGACAATCAACACATACAACTTGTCCCCTTATGCTTCACGAACAATATGTGGTCTGTTTGGCATTAGCATTTATGAAACATTCAAACCATGCCCTTGGAAATTGCTTGAGGCCATATAAATATTTTTTCAAGATTACATGCCTTTCCATTCTCGGCTAGATATACAATTCCAAGAAGAGGCTTCATGTATGCTTCTTCTTAGCATCAAACTGACGCAAAGAATATCCTTAAATGGAAGCAAGAGGGAAGAGAACTTGTATGGAGTTCATCTTTGGAGCGAAGGTCTCCTGATAATCAATACCATACATTTGTATACACCCTTTAGCCACTAGACGTGCCTTCTATCTGTCCACTGAACCATCGATCAGTGTTTCATAATAAACACCCACTTGCACCCAACTAGTTACTTTCCTTTAGAAAGATCCACATTTCCCTACTCTTCCTCCATCATAGCCTTCTAATTGGGTTTAGAGAATGCCTATTAAACACTATGAAGCACAAGCACAGAAGACAAAGCATAAACAAAGGTGTAAAATGAAAGAGACAAGGCACTATATGAAGCAAAATTGCATAAAGGGTGATTCATACAAGGTCTTTTACCCTTTTTAGAGCAATAGAAACATGAGAATCTTCAAGAATATCTGAAGGATTACCTGTTAAAGGTGAATATGTGGAAAATTCATGGTGAGGAACATGAGGTCTTCCCAAATACACCTCATATGGCTCTGTCGCCTTTCTTTTGGCATTTTCCCCCTCTACAAACACCAACATCAAAAGAATATGAAGGCATAGGCAAGGTCAACAATGACTAAGAAGACATCTCTTCACTACAATTCTTCCCATGAAGAGAAGTCTTCGACAAAGAAAAGTATAGGATGGACTCAAGGAATGTGACATCCATGAAGACAAATTCTTCGAGAAAAGAGACAGTAACATTGATTTCCCTTCTAAGTCACAACATAACCTAGGTACACACATCAAAGAACCTTTGGCTCTAGTTTAAACTGGTCATATTTGAAAATATGAAGAAAATAGACCCAACTAAAGGTCTTTGGAGGTATAAGGAACAACTGCGAAGAGGGAAAAAGAAGCTGAAGACGTGTTTTGTAACCAAGCACTTAAGGAAATAGTATGAAGAGCCTTTGACCAAAAGGTCTTAGGAACATGCATGATAAATAAAAGTGCCCTCGTAATTTCAAGAAGATGGCAATTTTTCTCTTCAGCAACGCCATTTTATTAAGGAGTATAGGAACAAGTAGTCTGATGGAGAATACTAGACTCGGTGATAAAAGAAGAGAGGCCCAATGACATGCACTCTCCACCATTGTCGGAACAAATAATTCAAAGTATGGCATCAAACTTTGTTATAACCATCTATGAAAAGATTTGAAAGCTAACAAAACATCACTCTTGAACTTCAACAAATAAACCCAAGTAGTGCAAGAAAAGTCATCCACAAAGGTAACAAAATAACGTGGACTAGATAATGGAACAATAAGGGAAGGCCCCCACACATTAGTATACATAATAGAAAATGGAAGTAAATTGTTAGTATCATTAGCTAGGTAAACAAATCTACAATGTTTTGACAACTAACAAAGTTCACAATGAACTACAGATGTAGAAGTAAAAATTTGAGAAAACATTTTCTTTAATAAAGAAAAAGATGGGTGGCCTAAATGATTATGGCATTGTAACAATGTATTAGAAGACAGAACATCCCTGATATAGCGATATGTTGAACAAGAGAAGCAACAAGAAAAGAGGTGTCCAATAGATAGAGCCCACCTTTCTCATGCCCTTTACCAAGAGTCTTCTTAGTCACCAAATCCTATAACTCATAATATGAAGTAAAGAAAGTGACACCCGCAATTCAAGGATTTGGCATGACTAATAAACAATAGGGTTCAAAGTAAACTTAGAAACATGATACATAAAGGACAATGATATAGTGGAAGCAACTGAGATATTTCCTGAACCAACAACAAAAAAACATAAGAGCCATCAGCAATCCGCACCTTATCTCGACTAGAACAAATGTGGTAAGAAGAGAAAAGAGATCCCATACTAGTTATATGATGAGTAGCCCCTGAATTAATGATCTAGGGACTACTAGAAGGTGGAACAGAGGCAGTGAAGGTTGAAATTGATATACCTAACTAGGCAAAAGAGGAGGAAAGCATTGACAACAAAGGTGTAGTGGAAGAATACATTGACTTGGACAAGTAAATGTCACCACATGAACACCAAATCTGCCACCTAATTTACTATCTCAAATACCTCCAGTAAGTCCTCAAAAGAATAAACAACTAGGTTGCTCCTGGGGACGCCCATGGAAATCCCAATAAGTCTCCATAGTGTATCGTGACCGACCACAATGCTCACATTTGAGTCAATCCTTCTCTTCAGAAACAATACCCAATCTCTCTACACCCCTACCACGAGTGCTAATACCACTTCTGCCACCCTACTGTGAGGAAAAAAGTAATGCAAAATGCTTGGCGGAAAGTGTTTGAAGCAAAGCACAACAACATCTCTCCTCCCAATTAAGATGGGAAGAAACTTCAAACAAAGAAGGAATATAAGCCTGGGTCATAAGCTAAACCTAAACCTGCTCATACTTTGGGTTCAAGCCTACAAGGAACTCAAAACACTTGATCCTCTTCAACAAATCATTTATGGGCTGCAACATCTATTAGAAAGGATTGATAGTGATCTATCTCCTCCCATATATAGCGAAGGTTGGAGTAGTAGGCAGCTAATGTTTTCTCTCCCTGTCTCATCTACCACACATAATGGCGTAGCTCATACACACGGCCTATTTGACCTACTCTGGAATAAATCTAGGTCATTGAATCCCAAATATCTTTCTCCCTGTTTAGAAACAAGTGTTGTTGATATTAGACTGCATGGAATGGATCAACCATGACATAACTAATGCAATTTTCAGCTCTCAATTTGGAGAATGAAAGATCATCTTGCTTAGGGGCTTTAGCTTCGTTGGTACCATACTCCCATTTTCCTTTACCCATGATGTTAACTTGGTTGATTATGACCATGGTAGGAATTGATACAATCAAGCTTCACTGTGGTTATTTGTGTATTGAAGTTATCAATCTAAACAACTCCAAGACTAGTGCTCTCACAACTAGATGAGATGGATTGGCCAACTTTAGACATTAGGATACTCTCAAAGACACCCAAACAATCACAGCTACACATGGAAGTGACACAAGGTTGCTCAAATTACAGATCACATGCTAACTACTACTTCCCTTAGAGAAGTTTTGTTAGGTATTTTGTATGTATTGTCAATTTCCATTCCAGAACTTATAAGTACATATAAAAGTGTGGTCATTATATTGGACCGGATATGTAATTTGTAAAGCTAAGTAAGTCTAGGACATGTTGGAAGAAGCTTCGTGTCAAGAAGCTTGGATGATCCCAAGAGATGAGTCATATTGAAGATCTCAAGAAGCCTCATGCTCTTAAGAGATGCAGCCTCAAGAAACCAACTGTGATCTTCAAAGCTAAATCTAAAGGTAAATGTTGGTAAATGGCAAGGTTAGGTGTTTGGGTATGGACCTATGGACCAATGAATTTAGAATAAACTTATCCAAATTCTAGAGAAGTCCTAAAAAGGTTTGGACCAATGATAGACCGAATTGCAAAAAAATGAGTAAAATTAAAAAGTGTTGAAATGTAAAAATGGTTTACCTTAAAAACGGCCATAACTATTGATCCAGATGTCCGCTCGGGGCCCGTAAGTACTCCAAACAAGTGGCTCGATGAGCTCTTTTTGAAAATTGAAAGATTTTATATTTGAGATTCTTAAACTACTATATTTTTTACTATTTGAAAAAAGCCATTGAGAGCTCTTTTAGCTTGGTTTTCCAAGCTCTATAAATAGGGAACAGGTCCCTTTGGCTTGTACGCTTAAATGAATGATTCCATAGTAAATCCTTGTGAAATCAAGCCTAATTAAGAGTCTGAGAGCATATGGGTAAAATTATGTTTGGTCTAAGACCTTGAGAGTTGTTCTTATAGTTAAATTTTGTTCAAGGTTATTAGTTAAGCTTCTTAAACTCATAGTTAAAGCATTTGAAGCATAAGGGTGGGTTTTATAGTCAAATTAGCCTACAAAGAGGCAACCCGAATCAAGAAGGGAGTCATATATCCTTCACAACTTCAATCGAAGTCCATAGCCTTTACAGGAGCCACCGAAAGTAGATTCTCACTGATTTGCTGGAGTCAAGTGTGAATAGTCCATCAGAACCACTAAACAAAACGTACCCATCAAAGTCACTCGAAGCGTACTTACAAGGGAGTGGGTTCTCCGGAACTAGTCAACAACAACAACAAACAACCTTATCCCAACTATTTGGGGTCGGCTACATAAATCCTGTTCTGCCAATTCTGCCACTTTCCATAAATAGCAAAATTTGTATCAATTATACCAAATTCTACCGATCCTTGCCTCTCTTGCGAAGATCCTCTCGGTCAAGATAATCCAATGCCATTAACTCATAATTTGACAACTCAACGTCTGTCTATCCTTCTACATCACTTGTATAAATAATTGTCAAGTTTCCACTTTCTTTGTTGCTAGATTTGAACAAATGTTTCTTCTTTTTGTTCCACCAATCTTAAAGTTGTCAATACATAAGCAACACCCAAAGAAGTAAGCAAAAAATAAAGTTTTTGTTACCAATGTTTAAAATTCGAACCATCAAATCTTTCCAATTTTCTAATATTGGACTTGAGTACATTGACTTAAGATTGTACCATTGTTATTGATCTTGTCGCATTATCTTGTCACATTATACTGTCTTAATTGTTAGTAAATAGCAATCATCGAAGAGACAATATGACAATGTAACAATGCCTGAGTTAAGGATTACGCTTTCTCTAAGACAATATTCACTCTCTACTTTGTTTTAATGAAGAAGACAAAGATTGTAATTAGTTAGCAAATCCGTCTTCAGGATAAAACATGTTTAACCAATAGGTTGTATTGTCGATTTGTGATTTGCAGCACCGAAGATCAACCCCTTGACACTTGATATTATAACCCATAAATGAACATTGTTTTGAAAATAACAGAGTACACAAAGACGTTTTTGCAAATAAAACAAATTAGGACTCCTTTATTTATAAATTTTGTATTGGTGAATTGAGCCAATGGTTGTAAATATTTATACGTTCTGTAAGTTCACTTATTAGTGTCTGTAAGTTCACTTAAAAATGATGTGTGATGTGCAATACACATGTTGCATCACACATCACATGCATATTTTCTTCATTTTTCTATAGTGATATACAATGAAACTTCTTTACTTATTTATAAGGAGGTTTCCTTTTGGTTTCTAAGCAATGTGGGATTAAACGATTTTCATAAAAAGAAATGTTGTTGAGATTGAGTTCCCTCCTAATTTCAAATTCATATGGTTTTTGAAAAGACAAATTTGTAAAGGTTGGGTTTAAAACTGTTTTGAAAGTTCTATAATAAGACCTTAAAGTAAAGGGTCTTTTCATTTAAGATATATCTAAATAGTCTCTCAACTTTGAAAATATCCAACAAATTCTTGTGTTTGCTTCCATCCCCCGAAAACTATATCATAGCTACAATGGGATGCATAGAGGGCAATCACTCTCATCTTTCTCAATCAAGGACTACTAAAAGATTGAAAATAAACACACTAATAATATGAGGAAAGGTTCGGAAATGCCTACAGCAGAACTACTGAGCAACGGTAGCAATATGTTCTTGAGATTAAATCCAATTTACTGCTTGTAAGTTAGCAATATTATTACTCAGATTAGAACTTCATTGTCCTATTTTGTATTTTCAAATTTGGAGACAAGGAAGATGATTGTTGAGTTTGTAAAATGGTGTACAAGACATTAATCTTAGATTATGATAGTAAATGAGATTTTCAGTGTCCCTTTGTGTGCCCACGAAATTTCTTCAACAAACGAACTCATATGGTGTCACCTTTTTTTCTTCTTCTTCATAATCGATGTCACCTTATTGAAGTCTATTATTAAACATTGGATCTCATAGAAAAAATAAGATAAGCAATAAAAAGAAAATCTACTTTTCTAGGCTTATATAACAACTATAGTGAATTCAACAAGGAAACTAGAAACTCGTTCAAGTTGACTCAAGTCGGCCAACAATCATTTGATGTGCTATTGAATAATGTGGTTTGAGGACACCACTACCCCCCCCCCCCCCCTATCCTCCTTGCCTCCTCCTTTGTTTTTATCTCAGCAATTATTCACCACATTGATAATTATGTGCAGGTAATGAGAAGATAGGCTCTTGTAGCTCGTTATGTGAGCTCAATTCTCTCAATTCAATGTTGTTCCTCCTACTTACTCTATGTGGTTTTGCTTGGTCAGAAAGGCCTAAGGCATTAACCAAGTATTTCAGAGGATCCATACGAGCATTGTTTTGCCTTTGCATGAGGCGCTATGAGAAAAAGTTCTCTTTTCCAAATTACAATAACGACCTTCACTCTAAGAAATAGGCTTTCTCACCTGGCCCTCCAATAGCCAAACCTTTGGCCAATACTTCTCATTCATGACAATCAAGTACAAGGATCAAATGATCCACTAGACTTTCATAACAGAGCTGAACAGAGAGGGAAAGAACTCAAAGAGGTGGAGTTCCAAACAAGACTAGGGCCAAGTAGGGGAATGGAGTAGGGGAGGACTAAGGGAAGACCGCTTGGTGAAATTGCTTCATAGGTTGACAATTATTTCTCTCAATGTCCATTTATTTAAGGGGAGATTTCTGTAGAAAAGTGTGCATTTTGTTAGAGTAGAAATCGCCAAAGTGTGGAGAAAAACTCAAGAGAATGATTGGTTTGTGCTGAGCTACAAAGTCTTAGAATGAAGACCCATATTTCAAGAGTTGCATTTTTTGTTACTTGTGGGCCAAGGGCCAAGTTGTTGGTACTAAAACTTGACTAAACTCATTGATTTTGGTGTCATTAGAAAGGTTATTTCATCACAATCTAACAATCTTGTTATCATGTTATTTGGACATATCAGAAATATTAAATATATGTAATATATTCTCTATTCTTAGCTTTTATAAACTCTGTGTTACAGTTTGTACAAAATAATAGAGAAAGCCCAATATGGAACATGAGGAACAATAAGGGGGGCAAACAATTTAAAAAGAAGAAGAATAGATGAAGTGATATCCAAATTTCTATACAGCCCTTTTTATTTTATTTAATTTTTTTTTACAACACTACGCAATCAATTAGAAACAAGGAGCTGAATGAAAAAGAAATAAAAATAACAGAGGAAAACAAGAATCACAAAATGCAAATTATTATTAATTTTTGGGCAGGGGTTGCTGGGGTAAATGAAGAGAAGCTAGATAATTTGTTGATCTTAGGTTGTGATTGGTTGCAATCATACTAGTGTGGAATGAGAAAAGAAAAGAAAAGAATAGAAAAGACTAATTTTTTCATAATATTTTTAGTTGATTGGTTGTACTGAGAAAATCAGTGAGAAAACAATAAGAAACCAAACTTCAGCTGATTGGTTACACTGAGAAAATGTGAGAAAATTATCCTGTTTTTGGGTTAAGTAGAAGTAGAACACTTTCCTTCTCTGTGATGGAATCTAATGTATATATACTAAAACCTTTTACCAAAATAAAATGTATATATATTAAAACAGTAGTCTCAAGTTCTCTGAGACAATTCTACAGATTGGACCGTTACATTTATCTAATTAAGTAAAATTTCAATGCCGAAAATCTTCATCATAGATGCAATGCAAAAAACCATACAACAGAAACTGTTTTTTATCTTCCTCTTTTTTTTTTTTTTTTTTTTTGGGGGGGGGGCAT